>BQNB010012162.1:0-78051 GCA_026074375.1 Tanacetum coccineum | reverse complement strand
CATGTTGTACGTTCATCAATGTATCAAGGGTTTCAAGTTTGTACTGCCTAGCTTTGTGAATTCATATTGCCAAAGGTATAAATAAAGCAGTAACAGGTATCATGGTTGAATGATTATTAATTTCTTGTTGATTAAATGTCGCTAAAAATTATGGGAGGAAGGAGATCAAAGCAAGATATCATCAATACTGTTGGGACGATGGGCTTAAAAGGTATAGAGACATCATGGAATAACAGTAGGTTGATTAAGAAGTCATGGGGTTTTGGATGTCTAAAGTTATTATCAAAGAATTAAGGAAGTTCAAGCTTTTTATGAAGGTACTGCTAAAGTTCATGAAGGTACTGATGAAGTTCTTGAAGGTACTGCTCAAGAATATGAAAGTACTGCTGGAGCAAATCTAAGTACTGCTGAGGTATATGAAAGTACTGCTCATTCATTATTCAAGGTACTGCTCCCTATATTAAAGTACTGCTCGTTGTGATCAATGTACTGCTGAAAAGATCAAAGTACCGCTGCTGTTTGTGAAAGTACCGCTAGTGTTATCCGATATCTTAGAACGTACTGCTTGCTTTATCAGATATCGGGTAATACATGAATTTTGGTTTTTGGATGGATTTGGATCTCGAATGCTTCGTTTAAGGGGAAGTTAACGGATTGATTTTTAAATGTTCTTAAACATTTAAAAGGCTCGTTTTTGGAGATTATTTGAAGAGGTGATTACGAAGACGATTGATTATCACTTATTTGATGTTGTAGTTGAGTTTCACAGATGCGTGTTCTTATCATACCTTTTAGCAGGAGGTAACTTGTTTGTTTTGTATGGTGACGAAGACTTGCAAAATCTAGGAATGTGTGATTTTTCTTAAGGTGCTCAATGCTCACATTCGCTATCACTTGAAGGAGTTACGTTATTGTACTCAGTGTCTCATTATAGAGAATGAGGATTTTGTCAAGAGATCGCGGTTTGCTTATACATTAGGAGTATGAGCTCAACGTCGTGGATAGTACAAGATATAAGGCACAAGTTTGGGAGATTCTACTTCTTCATCAAATTCGTTATACTCTATTTTCTTCATCAGTGATTACTACATAGGCCTACAGGATCGAGATCAAGAAATGGTAAACATATTGGTTTCAGGGGAAGCTTATTGTTTAAATGTTTAACCATCAACATGCACCACTTGAGGGGAAGTGTTTCATTACTACTGCTGATCTTTATTACTACTGCTAGTTTATATTTCTACTGCTCCAAGTCTTTTTCGAATTATGCTTCAGGGATGGTATTTGAGTATTGAAGGCCTGGATTAGTATTGTGTATATATTTGTAGCTGTTATGATCCAAGTTGCATATCACAAGAAGACCCCTATTAGATGATTACAAAAAGGGGAAGAAGATTACAAGTTTATTGATTTGCATCTTATTATGTGTGGTGGCATGATCATAAGCTAAGGGGAAGCTATCTACAAAGGAAGATTTTGTTTCATTCAGGGAGATGATTACATCTCAACTTCTCTATTTAAGGGGAAGTTCGTACACGACTTTATTTGTTTTGTCATCATCAAATAGGGGAAGATTGTTGGGAATTATACATTCTGTATAATTGATTTGATGAGACAAAGTAAATACAAGAATGAAACACGAAATCAAACAAGAATTAATGATAAGCGTTACAAGTTGAAGATAAATATCATTAATGTGGTTTGAATACTAATTAATGTTGATAAGTGTCAATTAAGTTTTCCTTTGTAACGTCTTATGGTCTCTATTATATAAAGAGACATAGACTCATAGGTTTTACATATCCATCATACATAGAACTCTCCCAATGAGAGTCTAGTTAGTTAGTTAGTTAGTACACCATAATTAGTTGGTGTAGCCCCATGTTATAGGTTGGGGTAAATAGGAATCGTTTGAATGAAAAACCTTGTTTGATAATATTGCTTTCTTATTATTCCGCTGCGTGTTCAATATTATCTGTAAAACGATCCTAGATGGGCTAAACGATTTTCTACAATATTTCTTAAGCATTTCTAAAGCATATTTTGATTGATTAATAAAGATGTCTCTGGGACTTTGAGAAACTTGTAATCCTAAAAAGAAAGTCAGCATCGTGAACAAATGAGAAGGTGGGAAATGTACGTGAATGGAAGACCACTTGGATCGCGAAAGGAACGCCCGAAATAATTGACCCTTAGGGGGAGATTGTTAGGATCATTAAAAGTGTCAATTAAGTGGTTTATTTTATTTAGTCTTTAGTCTTTATCTTGATAAGAATAAAGTAGTTTGTAATAAAGGTTTATTATGCTAAAAGAAAGAAATAGCATAATGGCCAAAGATTAGGGACTAAAAGTGAAAGTTTAGGAAATAAAGGAAGGGAAGTCACCTTCCCTCTCCTATAAAAACCCCTCTAATCTCATTATTAGAGAGTTAAGGCTTGTAATAATTCTCTCTCTTTTCCCTCCTTTTATAAAATTTGAAAATTGAATACTTGCCTTCCTCTCTCATTCTCTCTAGACTATATCGTGTATACATGTGTGATTCAAGATAAAACAAGACCTAACAGAAAGAATATTTAATCATAATCAATTGCTTTAGTATGATTAAAATCATGTCATAATCCATGCATTAAATATGTGTACAACATTGTTCTTATGAGTTCGACAAAAAGAAACAACCACTTGGGTTTTCTACTCTTTGAAGAAACTCATTTTAACCTTCACAGTCTAACTGATTAGTTAAAGATTAATCAAGTTCCAAAATTGATTATCTTTGTGGACAACATCTTAACATTCATAGTTTAAGTCATTTACCAGATTCAAGATTCGAAAATGCATCTCTATGGTTAACAGGTTCACCATGATAATGTGACTCATATTCCTCAACATTGATATACCATATATCAATCAAGTATTTAAGGTATCCTTGCGGATCTATGAACGAGAACTATATCATTATAAGGTTTAACATTTACATGTATAGCCTCTGTATGATATTCACTAGTGTGTTTATAAGGTAATGTAATTTGTATTTTTATCTCTCCAAGTCTAAAAATGCTCTCACTTTCCTTTTGTAAGTAGAGACTATTATAAATACTTAGCATGTAAAGTAACAATAATTTGTTCTCTTTTGGGACATTACAAGATACATCGATAATTTTTGAGTTTAGTTTGTTAATATCATTCTTCATAAGAATTTTAACAAATTTAAAACTTCAATTTTAAGACTTAATAGGAGTCATCAAATTTCATAACATGATGGTGTCTTATTAACCTTATAGGTTAGAGTCTTATTGATTATATACAAGACATACTCAATTTTTAAACCTTGACATATCTGGAGGTAAAATATTTAAGTTATCAAAATCAAATGATTCAAAAGAATTTGATTTAAACACTCTAGACAACTATAAAATGTGATATTCTATGAGTAATTAGATTGTGAGACTGTACCACAATCTCTTAAATAACTTAATACTCTTTAGGTTACCTACTTATCAATTGTGTCAAACCAAATTGAATATGTTGTATTTAAAAACCTATTACATGTTGTAATATATACATATTTAACTAGTTAAATCATGAGCTCATTTCTTTTGCAAAAATCTTACAGAAATGTGGATTTGTGGAAGTAAAAATTATGTCATCAACATATATTTGTACTAGGAGTATATCCTTTCCTTTCTTTTGTGTAAACAATGTCGGGTCGATTGCACCCTTGATGGACTTCCGCGAGAGTAGAAACTTTGACAATATATCATACCAAGCCTGTGGAGCCTGTTTTAAACCGTATAATGCTTTCTTCAATCTGAATACGTATTTTGGATGATCTTGGTTGACGAACCCCTCTGATTGACTCACGTACACCTCTTAATTTAATACCCTATTCAAAAATACAGTTTTCAAATTCATTTGATATACTGTCATGTTTTTGTGCGCGGCATATGCAATGAAGATTCTAATTGCCACTATACATGCAACTGGTGCAAACGACTCCTTAAAGTCAATCCCTTCTTCTTGACGATAACCCTTTGCTACTAACTGAGCTTTATTCTTCAACACACCCCCATATTAATCCAATTTGACCTTAAAGATCCACTTAAGACTGATGAGCATGATATTGGAAGATCTTGATGCTAGTTCTCATACTTGAAGTCGGTCAAACTCATAAAAATTTCCTCTTGCATGGCTTCAATCTGGCTTGATTCTTTCATTGCTTCTCTCTAATTCTTTGGCGTGACTTTAGTTAAGAAAGCATTAAAGGAGCACCACATGGAATCGGTTTTGAGTTGTTGTTGTCTTGTAGAAACTGGTTTAGAGGGATTTCTAATGATTATTTCTAACTGGTGATCCTTATTCCATTTTCTGGTGTGACAATGTGGTTGATTGAAAGTATGCATGTTTGATGAATCGACAATCCTTGTTGATGATTCTGCAAAACTGGTTTCAAGTGGTTCAAAAGGATTTGTAAAGGTGTCGCTATCAAACTCTGTATCTTTATTTTCATGACTTGGCTCTTCGACATTATGTTACCCTTAAAGATTCAGCCATATAGCAATGATTTGGAGGTCAGTGAGGATTAAATAGAAAGTATGCCATATTAGATTGATAAAAGAGGAAAGGGAAGATGTGTGTATTGGGAAGAGAGAAACACACACACACACACACCTTATGAGATGTTAAAAAATGAATCCTCAACCCCCATGGAAGTATCACTAGTACAAATATGGGATTTCGTCACACATGCTATTTTTTGAACGACCACACAGTCAGATATTTATGTGACTAAATGTACCAGGATAAAATAAACAGCCACACTTGAACTCATTTTGTGTGACCATTTCAGAATTTCATTGTCACACATTTGAATATTTATGTGACTAGAGGTAACTGGTACTTTTTTGTTCAATATTTAGTCACTTATAACTTGGGACGTGTGACAGATACAAATAAGTTTGAAACATTAGTCACACTATATATATATACATATGTGACAAATATATGTCACTCAATTAAACAGTGTGACCAAAATCCATATATGGTCACATGAAGTAATTGTGTATGTGTCTAAATCATATAGTCAAGTTTGTCACACATTATTTAAAAGTGACTGCTATTTTTTGCTGAATATTTAGCCACATATGAATTTAAAATGTGTGACAACTGAAAAGTAAGTTTGAAGCATTAGTCATGATATACATTTAAAAGTGACAAATATATGTCACACACTTGAACAGTGTGACCAAATGTCATATATGGTCACACTAAACCATAGACATACATGATTAAATGTAACTAAAATTTGATACATATGGTCACGTAAGTTAATATGCGCGTCTAAAAGTTTAGTGTGTGTTTGCTTGCCAAAACCTAATGTAAATGGCGGGCTTCAAAATTTTAATTTTCATCTCAAAATTTCATTCTCATTTCACCAAAATGTTCATCTCAATTTAAACCAAAGTTTTCAATCTAAATAAAACCTAACCCCCTTCTCCACAAACTCTCCTGTCACCATAACCATCTCCACCACCATCTCCATCATCAAGCCACCAGCTACCTCTGAGTACGAACCCTTACCCTCCCTCTCCACAGCTGCCGCCACTCTACCTCACCATCCCATATTGTCATCTTTTTGGATGTTGTGAATGTGTACCATGTCAATTAAATGTCTGATTAGTAGAAGAATTAGAATAGCAGAGACAATCTGTGTGATGTTGTGAATGTGTACCATGTCAATTAAAGGGCGTATAATCCCTCGGGATGGGGTCGATTAAGTATATGACACAGCTTGCAGAGTTGTTACTGATATTGAATTAAATCTGACAAAGCACTTGAAGGAACAAAGAAAAGTTATTGGAGATTCATCAATGAGCTTACTTGCTTGAAATGACTTATTGTTATATATGTTTTTTCTAGTTTACCATCCTAATTACGCATGTATGATGTTGTCTAGCCTAATTATGTTAGTATTGGAAAAGATCTGTATCTTCTTGAAGTACCTAAAAGTTTGTGTGGGAGTTTACCAAGTGATTATGAACTACAATCATCTAAAAAGGTAAATCTTGCATTATATTTTTAGTAACTATGTTTACTGTCATTGTTGCTATCGTTAAGATATGACATGCATAATAATAATTTAATAAAACCTTGCACCATGATTTTCCGCTATTAATCTATAGGGTTTCTCCCGTTACTGGACTCCCACTATCAAGAAGTATATTCGGGAGCTTTCAGATGCTAAATCTGAGAAAGAGCCTAAGCTGAAAAGCATCATGCATAGGCTAATTCAGTACTTCTGCGAGCATCATATAAGCTGGAGACAGCTGGTTTCTATAGTTGCAGGTGTTTATCTTCACTTTACATTGAATGAATTTTATGAAAATCTTTGAGTGTCTGTTTTTGCTGTCTTGGTCAACTCTTTGACAGCTTCAAATTTTTCAAAACTCAATGTCCTTATCAGCATAGCAATTGCAAGTGACCTCTATGAAGGACCAAGGTGTCGTCCACTTATTATGGATACGTCTAGCAAGAATGAAGCACCATTTATTGCAGCTAAGAACTTAGGGCATCCTGTGCTCTGAAATGATACTCTCGGTGACGAAACCTTTATCCAAAATGATGTTTGTATTGGTGGTTCTGATCATGCTAGTTTTATTGTACTTACTGGTCCTAACATGGGTGGGAAGTCTACTCTTCTTTGTCAAGTTTGTTTAGCAGTAAATTTAGCCCAGGTGAGATCATGTGACCATTTAACATCTCTAATTTGGTGTTTTATAGTGATACTTACTCTAGTAGTTATGTTGCAGGTGGGAGCAGATGTGCCAGCAGAAAGCTTTAAGATGTCCCAGTTGATCGTATTTTTGTTCGAATGGGTGCAAAAGACCATGTTATGGCTGGCCAGAGTACATTTTTAATCGAGCCTCTGGAAACTGCATCAATGCTGGTATGTTCTGTATTTGTTGTATAAGAGACTGTACTTTTGACCCAACAACCTATATATGGTCGACTTGGGTTATGTTTTATAATAGGTCATACGAGTTAAACTAAAAACATACATCTAAAATATCCTTAGTATGTCTCTATGATACTATGTAATGTTTATATTAATTAACAAATAGGATCAAACAAATGCCTGCAGGTTGCCCCCGACGTGGCACCTGCTTAAAATTTACCGATTCTCCCCCGTACTAGTTTTGACTTGTTAGCTTACCAGCTCAACCTGCCCATTTTTTTCTGCGTGTTTCTTATTTATAAAGTTGATATGTGGCATAGTTTATTCTCTTTTTAATCATAACCAGAAAGGTATTGGTACAATTAAGCTGATAACTGTAAGTGACTAAAAAAGGGATTTGGACATTTTCATCCTAATTAAAGATTCAGTGACAGATTAAGATTTCCCTTTGCATATCATCAAATATAAATTTTACATATGAAATTCTATAAAAAATCATCCATCGCCACCTTATTTTTCCAAATACTCTTATTTTTAATGCAGTCATCAGCAACCCATAGTTCACTTGTGGCATTAGATGAGCTTGGACGAGGGACATCCACGTCAGATGGACAAGCTATAGCGTATGTTTCAAATTACAAAAACATGAATGGACAGTTTCCATACCCATTTATGTGCTCTTTTTTAATCGTCACGACTTACCATTTTTCAAATTCCAACTGTTTGGTTGTAGTGCGTCAGTTCTTGAATACCTTGTCAACAAGGTCCAGTGTCGGGGATTATTTTCTACTCACTATCACCACTTAGCTCTGGACTATCAGCAAATTCCCAAGGTATGCTATCTTGTTTATCTGTCTGCAATCTGTCCATTTTTTAGCATATATAACAAAATTACTGGTTTTTGGCTATCTGATCCTAGTGAACCAAATGAAAAGCATTTTGCAAATTTTAACTTAAAAAATGTAGTAATATTATTTTTTCTTCTTGTGTCTTAGGTTTCACTGTGTCACATGGCATGCCGAGTTGGAAATGGAGTTGGGGGTCTAGAGGAGGTAACGTTTCTTTACAAATTGACACTTGGTGCCTGCCCAAAAAGCTATGGTGTCAATGTTGCTCGTCTAGCAGGTAAATCTCTTGCTCTCCTTATGAATTTGTGTCACAAACTGTAGTACCCTGCTGCTTTTTTTTCTTTACGCTATATTAGCTATTTTCAATTCTGTTCTTTATTATCTACATTGATCTAAGTGATTAACATAACGCATTGAGGTGTGGCTTCAGGACTTCCTGATAATGTCCTACAAAAAGCTGCATTTGCCTAGCTTATTATAGGGCTGCACTTAGCCTTTTGGTCTTTAAAAATCCTTAAAAAAATCCAAAAAGCCAAACTTTATATTAATTACCTGCCTCTTGGTTGATACTGCTCAACTATTATGCGTGCAATATGATATTAGCGCTGCTTGTTCGTAGTTATTAATGTTGCTTATATATTAGTGCTGCTGGTTCTTTGTTAATACGGCTATTGGGATTAAGAGAAATTAATGCTGCTAATACTGTTCGAGTTAATAATGTGTTGCTGATTCTTTGTTAATACTGCTGGTTCTTTGTTAATACTGCTATTGGGAATAAGGGAAATTAATGCTGCTTATATATTAGTGCTGCTGGTTCTTTGTTAATACTGCTATTGGTTCTTTGTTAATACTGCTTATATATATGTTAATACTGTTCGAGTATATTAGTGCTGTTAAAGAAGTTTGTGCTATTGCAGTACCTTCGATTGTTATTTTTAAGGTATGCGTGTTTGTGTAGTACATTGTGTTGTGGTTGTAGGCATGGTGATGGTGATCGTGATAGTTGGTGTAGGGAAGAGACGAGCTCCGCTGACAGAAGAGAGACATGTAGCAGCTTGACATCTTTTTTAAGAAACAAGCAAATAACTATTCCTTTATGCAACTACTTAGGAATGAACAATAGTCACACAAAATACACATTCACTTGACTTTAAACAACATATGGTCACACTTATTAACACTTTTGGCCACTTTTGGTTAACTTGTATGTGACTAAATAAAAAAACATGTTTTATGTGACTAAATATTATAAAATGCCACACAAACTTAAAATTCATGTAACCATTGGATGAACAATAGTCACACAAAATACACATTCACTTGACTTTAAACAACATATGGTCACACTTATTAACACTTTTGGCCACTTTTGGTTAACTTGTATGTGACTAAATCCTAAAAAAATCATGCTTTATATATATATATATATATATATATATATATATAATGACACAAATTATTGATTTGTTATATGTGACTAAAAGATGCACTCACATAATATGGTCACGCTTATCAACATTATTGGTCACTCTTTGTTTAATTTGATGTGTGACTAAATATTACAAAATGCCACACAAACTAAAAATTCATGTGACCATTGGATGAAGAATAGTCACACAAAATACACATTTACTTGACTTTAAACAACATATGGTCACACTTATTAACACTTTTGGCAACTTTTGGTTAACTTGTATGTGCCTAAATTAAAAAATAACATGCTTTGTGTGACTAAATATTACAAAACGTCACACAAACTTAAAATTCATGTGACCATTGGATGAACAATAGTCACACAAAATACACATTCACTTGACTTTAAACAACATATGGTCACACTTATTAACACTTTAGGCCACTTTTGGTTAACTTGTATGTGACTAAATCCCAAAAAAACCATGCTTTATGTGACTAAATATTACAAAAGGCCACACAAACATACAATTCATGTGACCATTGGATGAACAATAGTCACATAAAATACACATTTACTTGATTCTAAAAAGAATATGGTAACACTTATTAAGACTTTTGGCCATTTTTTAAAATTGTATGTGACTAACTCCAAAAAAACAACACTTGTTGTGTGACTAAATCATCACAAACGTCACATTTATTATATATTCATGTGGTCATAGGACGGGAAATAGTCACACAAAATACACATTTACTTGAATAAATCATCTCAAATGTCACATATATTATATATTTATGTGGCCAAAGGACGAACAATAGTTACTCTCAAAAACCATTCGTGTGACTATAAAGTATTTACGGTTACTAATACTGATTAATACAATAAAACTTGTGCCTAATTTGTCACACATATTCGGGTTTCGGTCACCCTTTTTCAATGAAAAAGGCCACGAACTCAACAATGTCACCGTAGGACACCTATGGTGGCACGATCTTTGGTGACAAACACCAAAAAAACGTGTGTGACTATATGCATATTAACACACATTTTTGGAGTAACCAATACCACTTTTTGTACCAGTGTTAGGTGTGACCGAGTCTTTGCTCGATTCCTAACATCTATCGTCTTAGATAAGTCAATCACTGGGTTGTATGAGCCAGATACTGGGTATAACTGGGAAAGGATGCATATATAAATACGGTGGCCAACGTAATTATAGATGCATTACGACCCACGTGGTCTTGGTGATCCTGCTCACTCAAATCGGTGTTGACACATTAGGCTGCGATTCGAACAATAGTATAATAGGCTCGTCTATATACGAAATTCCCTCCTAACTAATGTTACTTATATCATCCCTCATGTAGATTATGGCTCCAATAATGCTATTTGATTCTGGCGCTGATTATTGCTTTGTTTCCAATACCTTCGTGCCTCTGTTAGACATAGAGCCCAATAGTCTAGGTTTCAATTATGAAATTGAAATAGCTAGCGGGAAACTAGTAGAGATCAATAAGGTTATACGTGACTATAATTTGGAAATAGAAGGACATACCTTTGACATAGACCTTATAGTGTTTGGACACGGAAGCTTCAATGTAATCATATGAATGGACTAGTTGTTTAGACATAGAGCTGACATCATCTGCCATGAGAGGGTAGTTCGAATTCCATTACTACGTAGTGAGATGCTTAGGGTATATGGAGAATGACCAGAAGAGAAGGTGAAACATCTTATGGGTGCGAAAGTAAAGGAGCCAAAACTGAAAGACATCGCCATCATTCAAAACTTCTCCGAGGTAATCCCTGACGACCTATCATGATTACCTCCTTCCCGAGAAGTCGAGTTTCATATCAATTTAATCCCTTGAGAAATGTCGGTCGCGAAGTCTCCCTATCGCTTGGCACCTACTGAAATGGAGGAGTTGTCAAACCAGCTCAAGGAACTTCAGGACAAGGGTTTTATTTGACCAAGTTCATCGCCATGGGGAGCACCGGAATTATTCGTCAAGAAGAAGGACTATTTTTTTAGGATATGTACCGACTATAAAGAGTTAAAGAAACTAAAAATCAAGAACCATTATCCTCTCCTTAGAATCGACGACCTATTCAACCAACTACAAGGATCACGATACTTCTCCAAGATAGACCTACAGTCCGGATACCATCAGCTAAGAGTGCATGAAGATGACATTCCAAAGACCGCATTTGGAACTTGATATGGACATTTCGAGTTCACAATAATTCCCTTTGGTTTGACAAATGCACCAGCGGTATTCATGGACTTGATGAACCGAGTATGTAGACCATACCTAGACAAGTTTGTTATTGTGTTTATCGACGACATCTTGATCTACTCCAAAACAAAGGAAGAGCATGAAATGCATCTAGGGTTAGTCTTAGACCTGATCAACAAGGAGAGACGGTACGCAAAGTTTTCAAAGTGTGAATTTTGGTTGTGAAAGGTGCAGTTTCTTGGGCATGTGGTTAATAATGATGGTATTAATGTAGATCCCATCAAGATTGAGGCTGTTAGGAATTAGGAAGCCCCTAAGTCACCAACAGAAGTCCGGTCATTCTTAGGTTTAGCAAGATAATGTCGGTGATTCATCGTTAATTTCTCTAAGGTTGCCAAATCTCTTACCATTTTGACACAAAAGCACAAGAAGTACATTTGGGGAGATGAACAAGAGATGGAATTTGAAACTTTAAAGGATAAGTTGTATAATGCACCTATTCTAGCACTACTCGATGGACCAAAAGACTTCATGGTATATTGTGATGCATCATGCTTAGGCCTGGGGTGCGTGCTGATGCAAAGGGATAAGGTGATTGCTTATGCCTCTAGACAGTTAAAGATCCACGAAAAGAATTACACCACCCATGATCTGGAACTAGGTGCGATTGTATTTGCTCTTAAGATCTAGAGACACTACTTGTATGGGAAAAAGAGTGTCATATACACCGAACATAGAGTCTCCAGGATATCTTCAATCAGAAGGAGCTGAATATGCATCAACGTCATTGGATAGAGTTATTCAGCGACTATGACTGTGAAATTCACTATCACCCTAGTAAGGCAAACATAGTAGCCGATGAAGTAAGTAGAAAGGAGAGATTTAAGCCTAAGAGATTTCGAGCTATGAACATGACCTTTTAGTCGAGTATCAAGGGTATGATACTAGTAGTTCATAATGAAGCATCTGAGGTTGTTGATGCACTAGTAGAAATGCTAAGAGGGCTAGACGAACAGATGGAGCATAAGAGTGATGGAGCATTGTATTACATGGATCGAATATGGGTTCCTTTGATGGGTGATGTAAGAACCTTGATAATGGATGAAGCTCATAAGTCAAGGTACTCAGTACACTCAGGAGCAGATAAGATGTACTATGACCTTAGGGACATGTACTGGTGGCCAGGGATGAAAAAGGATATAGCCATGTATGTTAGCAAATGCTTGACTTGTTCAAAGTTTAAGGCTGAACATCAAAGGCCATTCGGCCTACTGCAGAAACTTGGGATTCCCGAGTGGAAATGAGAGAGGATGGTCATGGATTTTTTCATGAAATTACCAAGGACCAGTAGTGGCGTGATTCAATCTGGGTCATTATGGACCGATTGACTAAGTTAACTTATTTTCTACCTGTACGTAAGGACTATAAGATAGATAGACTAGCTAGGCTATACCTAAATGAAATTGTAGCAAGGTACGGTGTGCCAATCTTGATAATCTTCGATCGCGATGGTCGTTTTACGTCATGATTTTGGCATTCAATGCATGAGGCATTAGGAACACAATTAGACATGAGTACGGATTACCATCCATAGACTGATGGTCAGAGGAAGCGTACTATTCAGACCTTAGAGGACATGCTCAGAGCATGCGTCCTTGACTTTAGGGGAAGTTGGGATGTTCATCCTCTATTGATTAAATTCTCATACAACAATAGTTATCATTCTAGTAATAGGTGTGCACCGTTTGAATAACTGTATAGGAGAAAGTGACGTTCACCAATCCTATGGGTAGAAGTTGGAGAAGGACAACTGATAAGACCTAAAATCATGCAAGAAACTACTGAGAAAATCTCACAGATCAAGGATAGGCTTAAGGCTATACGTGATCATCAGAAAAGCTATGCAAACAAGAGAAGGAAACCTTTAGAATTCAGTAAGGGTGATAATGTCTTATTTAAAGAGTCACCTTAGAAAGGTGTGGTAAGCTTTAGGAAGAAAGGAAAGTTAGCACCTAGGTATGTTGGACCATTTGAGATCACTGAGAGGATCAGTCTAATAGCCTATCAACTAAGACTACCACAAGAGCTAAACGGTGTTCATGACACGTTCCACATGTCAAACCTCAAGAAATGTTTGGCTGGCCCAACACTACAAATACCTTTAGAGGGAATCCAAGTTGATGCTATGTTGAACTTTGTAGAAGAGCCTGTAGAAATCTTAGAGTGTGAAATCAAGAAGTTAAAGTGGAGTAGGATTCCTATCGTTAAGGTTCGATGGAATTCTAAACGAAGGCTAGAATTCACTTGGGAACGTGAAGATCAGATAAAACCCAAATACCCTTATCTTTTTAGCACTAGAACTAGTTGAATTTTAGGGCGAAATTCTCTTTAAGGGGTTAGAGTGTAACCTTTGTGGATTTTTAGTCTCAGGATGTTCTATTTAGTACTCTGTTTTATTGACTTTTACTGTTTTAGTCGAAACAGTTACCGTATTTACGGTAGTCATTTTATTATATATTTGATCAATAGTTCAATTATTTCTTTAATTATCTTATTGTGGATGATTATATCTTTATTTGATCAATTTTTAGGAGGTTGTCCCGCAAACGACTTAAAATGTCAAACAACGCCTTCTGGCACGTCTATCCATGGTCCATACTAAATCTAACACAGTTTAATTGTAAGACCTATGGTGTGAATATTCAAAGTATAACTAAACATACTTTTGCAATCAGTAAACAATACAAGAACTTTCGGTTCACATTTTAATCATGAACTAAGAGCGATAGACAAATTGACAAGTGACAAAATGCACCTAGAAACCCCCTATGATGCCATGGTCGGTCGAACCCCACAAGGGGAACAACAAGGCACTCTTTTAGGAGGCTTTTCCAAGTAGCATCTAAGTGTCCTATTTGGTTTTCAATTAAAACACACACATCACACAACTTATAAAATTTCCTCTGCATCCTTCCTTTTTTCTCTTGGGTCCGACCACACACACACACGAAAACACTTCATTTTTCCAACTTTGATTCAAGAGCATGAAGGTGTAAACTTTTTCGGGTTGATGCTAATGGTCGTGGGTACTTAAAATTAACATTTGGGTTGTTGGTTTCGTGTTAATCTCATCTTCAAAACCCTCTTTTGTAAGTCATTTTCTTTCAAAAATCGTTGTACTTTTAAATGCCTAATGATGCATAGATGATCGTTGTATAGTGCGTTTGCTAAAAATTGAAAGCGAAAAGTTTATAAAAACTTATTACGGGTGCATTTGGGTTCAAACAAGAAAAGAAAAAGAAAACAAGGATTTGTCATTTTAATGTGATGGTTGTGTTTATAGCTTATTTTCTTATTAATAAGCTTTGGTAAGCTTATTTGGGCTTATATGGTTTCGAAAACAAAAAGGAACAAAAAAATGGTTTTGGTTATTTACAAATTTCGTCATATTTTTATAGCTTATTGTTATAGCTTATTTTGGTAACTAAAAGTTCTCGTAGCTTATCGACATATTTTAAAGCTTATACGGCTTATTTGGGCTTGTTTGGTTTTTGGCCTAATAAAGGGCAAATAAGCCGCGACTTATTTGCTACCTTTTTGAGGCCTTGGCTTATTTTTGTGACTTATTCGTTGGGCTTATTTTGACTTCATTAATTTTTAAGCTTGTTTTATTAATGGGCTTTGATGTTGGGCCTAAATCGGATATTAAAAACTAAAAATAAGGTTTTGGACTAATAATGGGCCTTAAGGCCCAATAAGCAAAAACTAGTCATTTTGATTGTTAAGACGGATTTTTTTTGAAACAATTTATACTTGTATAGTTAAAATAGTTGCTTGAAAAAATGTGTTTTGATAAATGTCACAGAAAGGTAGATTTTGGCATTTTGTCGGAAGTTGAATTATTTGAGAAAAATGGTGGGAAAATGAGGTTTAAAACCTTGGAAACGTTTTATAAACGAACAGGTCATGCCAAAATTTCATCAAAATAGTATACTTGGAATATTTTTACTAAAACATACTTTCTTAAAAATTCGACAAAAAGACGAAGTAAACAAATATTATTATTTTAATAATCGACTAAAAGACAAAATATATTTTTAATAGTTTGATAAATTATAAAACTTCTCTAAGTTGTATAATGTAATTAAAACGTGTCATTACTTATAATTAATACAATTAAAATAGGTAACTCATGGTTACCGGATAGATTACCGGAACATATTACTTATTGTCTATTATCTAAGGCTCGCATTTTACTTGTCTATTTTCATTAAATAGTATAAGTATATAAAACCTAATATACATACTCTGACACATATTCTTCGAATCTAAATCACCAACCATCATACAATCATTACTACTAAAAACAGTAAAGCGAAACGTTTTCAAAACTCCTATGCATCAACTTTAAGTACACATTTCAAACATAATTCTACGACAAACGAATTGTTAGGTCGTGTCTGGAAGCCATGGTACACCGTTGTTTGACTATCATACTCTCAGCTACCAATCATCTTCGTTAAGGTGAGTTCTCGTAGCCTCACTGTTCAAATTATTTTCCTTGGGGGAAAATGATACTCCAGACTATTTCAAATTGTTTTCATCTGTACTGAAAACTAAATTCTATGCTTTTGGACAATGCTATGTGTCTATAATTGTGTATGTGATTACTGATATATATGTTTAATTCATGCTATTAGGTACATAACAAATACTCGGGTGCATATGCGTATGCATGCCATATGAGTACATACATATATCATTTGCAGACCTATGTTAGCTCCAGCTAGTAAGCCTTAGGTGCGGAGGGCAAGTTCAACGCGTGGACCATTGATGAATGGTTAGGATAATCTAAATGCTATGATTTCAAATGTCTATTAGATTGCCATGATTTCAAATGTCTATTGGATTTCTATGTATACATGCTTACACTTTGCTATTATTGCATAATTATCCTACTCAAACTATGGCACAACAACTTGGTTTATAGTTTAAACCTACGAGCTCACCAACTTTATGTTAACCTTTTTGAGTATCATTTTCAGGTGAAGACAGTGCCCGATGAGATCAGGATAGTTGCCTTAGCAGACTTAAGCTAATCTATTGTGGATCTTGTTTGGAAGATTGAATTTCTAAGACTTGTTTTCATGGTTATGTTTTTAAATCATCTTAGACTCATAATTCTCCAAGTAGGGAGTTCAGTTTTGTAATAATTCAACTATGTGATGTGAATCTATATTCATGACACAAGGTTCCACTTGTGTTCAGAGGACATCGTGACACCTTTTAATTGGTATGTATTTTTAGTATTCTCTATATTGTTACCATGTGTTAAGACAATCAATCCTCCGTCATGCCTCATGTTTCCGCCTTAGTCGGGGTGTGACAAAGGGCTCACGGGGCACAAATTTGTATACACTATCACTGGAAGATATGTTGAAGTCCTCTCCAATATGTTTATTATCTAAAGCTTCGAAGACCAAATCATGGTTATGGCATCGTCATTTGTCTTACTTGAACTTCGGTACCATTAATCAACTTGCTAAAGAAGGACTTGTTAAAGGTCGGCCCAAATTGAATTACGAGAAAGACCATTTTTGTTTTGCATGTTCATTAGGGAAGAGCAAGAAACATACTCATAAACCTAAATCTGAAAATAGCATCTAAGAAAAATTGTACCTGTTGCACATGGATCTATGCGGACCAATGTGTGTCGAGAGTATTAATGGCAAGAAATATATTTTAGTCATTGTTGACGATTGATGTGTCATCGTGTAAGTTGTTATTTTATGTATCAAGTTTTATTATTTATTTTATGCCAATTATACCTAAAAACAACACTCTAACGGGCAGTGTACCCGATCAGATGTAGCTTTGTTGGTAAGTATGATGTCGATCACTAAGAGCGAGAGTGTTAATTCTTAATTATCAGTATTTTAATTATCTAAGTTAGTACTAAATTTATCTAATCTATGATATACCTAAAACTAACAGATAAGGGGGTTTTCAGTCTGAGAGACTGGCATAGTTTTGGGTTATCTAACCTAGGGTTTTGATGCCAAGTAAAGCAATAAACATACACAAGAAGATCATCAAATGATAGAGGAGTGGTCAAACACTAATGTAAGGAAAACATATAAACCATGAATAATCTGATAAAACGCAGGTTTGTTTATTTAGTGCAATAAGTGCTTATCTCGAGGCGACATATCATTCCTAGATTTAGGCGGTACTTCTTCTTATAACCTAGACATGCTACTTCTATCACAATTAAACGCATCTGCATAAAGCATCCTATTTTCTTATTATAATCTATCTTAGGAGATTAATAATGGTGATCTTATTAAACCCTAGCTCATCGAGACTTTACCCACTTACTGCTTAATGACTCTTTATATACTAGTAGTCCACTGTCCGAGTCTTTACCAAAAGAAGCAGAACATTATACTAGGTCACCTGCTAGAACAACTTATTCCCTTAAACAATTGGTAAAGATAGGTCAATATTTGTGATCCTATGATTCTAGATATACAAATCGCAGATATGGAGAGCTATCCCAGACTCTTAGCCTACCCCCAAACAACACCGAAGTTGCAGCGCATTAAATATGTAGGACCAGATCCAGTTGAATGATAGGTCGCATACTTAAGCACGTAAACATATATAAATTAACAAACATAATCAATAATCAATGATAAATTAAGCAATCGATATAAACAAACCAAACATTAAACCTTCATAAACATGGATGATACCTAAAGGTATTAGCCGATAGTCATTGTAAAAATACACATGATTTCATATATGAACGATTAACGAAAATATACCTTAACCGAACACGTATTTGGTTGTGCGAAGATTACAAGAGTTTTTCTATGATCTTGAGGCTCTTTTCTGACCTTTTGTTCTCCTTTATTTGTCAGATAGTCGACTTGGTGGTTTAGGGATTTCCTTGCATACCTAAAACTGAGTTTAGGGTATTGTATTTATAGAGTCTATAAATTGATCAATACGCCGTATCAGGTGATTTGGGATACGGCGAATTAAGGATTTCTTGAAGTAAGGACCACGATTGATATCTTTCAAGATCTTCCAATGTTTGACCTTTGATACGACGTATTAAGTCTTCGTGGATACGGCGTATTGGGTCTTCAATCCTTCGTGGTTATTTGTGAAGTGTAGTCACGAATACGCCGTATCTTCTTGATGGATACGGCATATTGAGATAAAACCAGTCGGTTCTTCTTCATTGACCAAAGTATTATATACGGCGTATCATTGATGTAGATACGGCGTATTCTTTAAAGTCAGGCAATGGTCTTTTAGTTCGTCAAAGTCTTGGATGCGTCGTATATGTCTAGAATAATACGGCGTATTGGCTGTCAGATCAATAGACTTTCTCGAACTCTTCGTTTAAGCTCCAAAATGTGTGCCTTTTAGCATAACTTCACCAATCACTCCATAATTACTGCAAACAAAAACTCTAAGCAATTAAGTACCAATTCTTGCAATAATTTATACAAAATGGGTAATTTACATGGGATAAATGATGCTATAAAAGTGACGTTATTTGATGTCATCAAATATCCCTCTACTTGAATCCTACTTGTCCTCAAGTAGACGTTAGTAAATTTATGAAAATATATCCTAACCGTAGTCAAGGACTTTTCCTTAAAGCAATTATTCGATCAATTACTAGTACACAACTAAAACACCTCACGAAATTGGAAAATGAAAACTCTCAACTCGCTCAACTAATCTATGTTGTAACATTTAACTAATTTACTCAATTGCTCAGTCATGACGAGTATTCTATCATAGGCTTGGCAAGGATACACATCTCTACCAGTAAAGCTAAGGAGTGACAAGTCTATAAAGGTAAATTAGGTTTAAAAAGGTTTAATGGGTTTGATCACTCTTTCTAATCTCTATCGATACCAATATTCTAGAAAAGGTGACAAAATCACACATACACACCCATAATGATGGGATAGACACATATGACTACATTCGAACCTTAACTCGAATAAGATAAAGAATAGGACTAGTAGTCTTCACCAAAAGTGGTAAATCAGCAGGGGCGACAAACCACATATACACATCCATAACGATTGAATAGACATACATGATTGCGTTCAATTCCCCCTCTCGAGTAAAACCAAGGGTTAGGACGAAGAGTGATATAGGTTATGGAATCTTCTAATCTTTCACCAACAGTAATAAACAAACAAGGCGGACAAAATCACACATACATGGCCGTAATGACAGAATTGACACATGTGATTGCTCGCATCCTCATTCGAGTAAGACCAAAGGTTACGAATTAGGAAAGGAAAAATATTTGTTTTTAAATAAAAAGAATAAAACATATAGATTAAGTCTAAACAAATAAGGTACAGTGTTGCTATTAACTTTCCCGACCATACCCATGAAAAAGACACAAATCGTAGACTACTCCGTGTTTAGAAGACACGAACCAGACTCAAAAAACATCTCGATCAAAGATAAATGAAAACAACCCCTAGTTAGCGTTCCCATAATGATCAACTCCAAATCATCCATAATATACATACTTTTATAGAAATAAGTGACGATATCTACCACTTTATACAAAACTTTACATCCTTGATTTATAACACGTATCAACGAATAATCAATCCTTCAGATAATAATCTTCGGTTTAAGCTTAAGTGAACCTATTATCTAATCCTCCAAACTTCATCCTCTTTTTTGTTGCGATTTTTTTTGATTTTTTTGATTTTTTTTATTTTTTAACATAAACATAAACATACTACGAAGTTCGGTGTAATTTCACCTACTTCACGATCTCAATAAATCCGGATAGTTTATTCATAATCCTCCATACTTTGGATATATATAAAGTAATTGTGAAAGTAGCAAAACATACTGAAAAATGACTACTTTTTACATTCCCATTGCATTGAGCAATTTCTCGACCTAACCATGGACAAAAAATCAGCAAGTGCCCAATTGCATTGTGCAATTTTACCGATCATACCAGAGATATAAAATTTCCATTGCAATACAGGAAATACAACACTTTACACAAAAGCAACTAGTAATCGTTTAAGGACTTAATCTAATAGGGTAGGCTAAGGTGTAAAGGTGTCACGAAACAAACATTTGGTGTGAAAAAGATAGGAATGGATTAACAGGTTTTTCTAGGGGAATCTTACTCTAAAAATATAAGTAAACAAAGGGTTTATACGGGGGTTAACTAACCCATGTGGTTAGTTAATATCACAACATATATAGGCTTTTTGGGTGTATTCCTAGAAATTTACCAATTTAAACTAGTTACTTCATCTATTTAAAATAGTACTTATTATTGTAGTCTTGAATAGATATACCAAGCCAAGTTCTAAAATCTACAACATCACCGACACACTCATAATTTTGTGGATTTGGGTAAACATTTGGAAACTGATAAGGCTAAATTCTCACAATATCTAACAAGGATTATGTGTGCAGGTTATGTAACTAATAATTTCATAAAATTATGCTTGAAAAAATTTTAAATTTAGGTATAATTTAAGCATTTTATTTTGAAAAATAAGACAAGTAAGCGTTCTAATTCTCCTACCCCCACTTGAAATATACAACGACCTCGTTGTATAAATATAATAGTTAAAAGCGGGAAGTAAAAGAATTAGAACGAGAAACTCCCTGGTATTTGCTGGGTATGATTCTCCATGTTGAGTTTATGAGCAAGGATGTGTGTTGTAAATGCGTTAGAATACAATCATGACTACAACACACATAAGATTCCAAATTATAGATATTTCACCAACGTCGTCTTTTCGTTCAGGAGGTTCTTGTATTAATTATAACAAAACAAGTGTAATTCTATCTCCGTGTATTTGTTGGTTAGACTCAAAATAAAAACCTAAAATTGTATAGGAAGTCGATACACCGTATCCGTAAACCAGGATACATCGTATTGAGACCTGTATTAAAAATCCTAAAATAAGGCTCAGTCGTCTAATACGCTGTATTCGTTTAACGAATACGCCGTATAGACTGAACTGAGGAAAAAGTTTTAAATTGCAGAAAAGTAAAGATTGGATAACATCCAGATAGTCAATACGACATATCCATTGGGTTGGATACGCCGTATCGGCCATCTGGGAAGACAAACTCGATAACAGAAAATAAATCCGGGTTGTCTCCCGGTAAGAACTTTTCTTTACAGCAAAGTCTTTAAGTTAGACTTGTTTCCAGCATCAACCCATCCTTATAAAACAACTTGGGGTCAAACGGGATGCCAAATGGCACATATAAATTTTTAATGATAAATATTAATGACATCCCATTGTAAAAATGCTTTCGAATCATGACTTTAATCATTATGAAAAACTCTTTTGTACTGAAAGATTTATGGTGCATGTCATGATTCGTTTCAAAGCTCTCATCAAACTCATGGGAATTGGTATCAACATTTTCATTAATAATACTATTCGATGGTTTGATAAAAGCATCATCCGAAGGTAAATTGATGTTGACTTTATGATTATCATTTCCCGAATCCGTTTTAAATCGTTGGCAAAAATTAATTTATAAGAAAAAGAACTTTCGTCATATATGCAAATATAATCTTTATTGTCAGATTCGTCAAGCGATATTCTAAAGTCAATTTCATTGTTATCAAGAGGACTTACCGGAGGTTCGAACGAGATCTTGTGGTTAGTTGCCAGTGCATCATTGTAGACAATGGCTGGGAACTCGTTCTTAAAATCAGATGAGACTTCCGGTTTAGATGTTAGAGCATCATTGTAAACAATGGCTAGGAACTCGTTCTCAAAATCTTAGAAGTAGTCGATGTCTTCAAAATACCTGACCTTACCAAATGTAGCAGTTTCCCAGTTAAACTCTTGACCAAGCCTACGAGCTTTTTCAGCTTCAAGCTCAATATACTCCTCCATAGTAATATCGGGGTCGTCCATTTCCTGTAATAAATCTTCTACGAAAGAAAAAGGTCAAATGGACTTATACGCCGTATTGATGTTAAAGTCGAATATGCTGTATTAGTTTAGAAAAAAATTATACGCTGTATCCAAAAAGATGAATACACCGTATTGAGTTTTTGTCTTAGAAAATTACAGCAGACTTTAATAATGCAGAAAAACACACAAACACGTAAATATGCAAAATATACAATGCAGAAAATCAAACACAAAAATATGAAAATTAATCTAAACTAAATCTAAACTAAATCACTAATAAAAACAAGAATTAAACAACTTCACTCCCCGGTAACGGCGCCAAAAACTTGATGTGCAGTCGTGTAGGTTGTTGTTTTATGTATCAAGTTTTATTATTTATTTTATGTCGACTATACCTAAAAACAACACTCTAACGGGCAGTGTACCCGATCAGATGTGGCTTCGTTGGTAAGTAGGGTGTCGATCACTAAGAGCGAGAGCGTTAATTCTTAATTATCAGTATTTAAATTATGTAAGTTAGTACTAAATTAATCTAATATGTGATATTCCTAAGTTATCCCTAAAACTAACGGATAAGGGGGTTTTCAGTCTGAGAGACTGGCACAGTTTTGGGTTATCTAACCTAGGATTTTGATGATAAATAGAGCAATAAACACACACAAGAAGATGATCAAACGATAGAGGAGCGGTCAAACACTAATGTAAGGAAAACATATAAACCATGAATAATCTGATTAAATGCAGGTTTGTTTATTTAGTGCAATGAGTACTTATCTCGAGGCAGCATATCATTCCTAGATTTAGACGGTACTTCTTCCTAAAACCTAGACACACTAATTCTGTTACAATTAAACGCATCCACATAAAGCATCCTATTTTCTTATTATAATCAATCTTAGGAGATTAATAATGGTGATCTTATTAAACCCTAGCTCATCGAGACTTTACCCACTTACTGCTTAACGACTCTTTATATACTAGTAGTCCACAGTCCGAGTCTTTACCAAAGGAAGTAGAACGTTATACTAGGTCATCTGCTAGAACAACTTATTCCCTTAAACAATTGGTAAAGATAGGTCAATATTTGTGATCCTGTGATTCTAGATATACAAATCACAGATATGGAGAGCTATCTCAGACTCTTAGCCTACGCCCAAACAACACCGAAGTTGCAGCAGATTAAATATGTAGGACTAGATCTAGTTGAATAATAGGTCGCATACTTAAGCACGTAGACAAGTATAAATTGATAAACATAATCAACAATCAACGATAAATTAAGCAATCGATATAAACAAACCAAACATTAAACCTTCATAAACATGGCTGCCGATAGTCATTATAAAAATACACACGGTTTCATATATGAACGATTAAAGAAAAAAACCTTAACTAACATGTCTTGGTTGTGAGAATATTACAAGAGTTTAGGGTATTATATTTATAGAGTCTGGAAATTGATCGATACGCCGTATCAAGCGATGTGGGATACGGCGTATTAGGGATTTTTTGGAGTAAGGACCACGATTGATATCTTTCAAGATCTTCCAATGTTTGACCTTTGATACGGCGTATTAAGTCTTCGTGGATACGGTGTATTGGGTCTTCAATCCTTCATGGTTATTTGTGAAGTGTAGGCACGAATACGTCGTATCATCTTGATTGATACGGCGTATTGAGATAAAACTAGTCGGTTCTTCTTTGTTGACCAAAGTATTATATATGGTGTATCGTTGATGTGGATACGGCGTATTCTTCAAAGTCAGGCAATGGTCTTTTAGTTCGTCAAAGTCTTGGATACGTCATATAGGTCTAGAATAATACGGCATATTGGCTGTCAAATCAATAGACTTTCTCGAACTCTTCGTTTAAGCTCCAAAATGCGTGTCTTTTAGCATAACTTCACTAATTACTCCATAATTACTGCAAATAACAACTTTAAGCAATTAAGTACCAATTCTTGCAATAATTTATACAAAATGGGGAATTTACATGGGATAAATGAGGCTATAAAAGTGATGTTATTTGATATCATCAACGATTATTCAAGGTTTACATGGGTGAAATTTTTACGATCAAAGGATGAAACTCCTGAGTTTATAATTAAATTTCTTAAGCAAGTACAAGTTTGTCTTAATGCAACAATCAGAGACATTCGTACAAATTGTCACACCCCACCAAGGCAAAAACGCAAGGCGCGATGAGAAAGGGAATCATCATAACACATTTTTAGTGTCTATATAGAGAAACTAAACATGCATAATAATACAAGGTATAGACACACAGTGTCATGAAAATACACAAAAACATCAACAAAATCCAAAGGTGTCTGACATTGAAATAAAGGCAGTTCATGCCAATGTCATGACATGCAAACATTTAAACATCCCAACAAACAAGTAAAATATCAATTATCATCCATAACAAATAATTAAATCTAGATCACTAAACTTTGTCAGCTGCCTACGGTCCATCTAGCCACTTTTCTTAACCTTAATCTCATCTTGCTGAATACCTGTAAATGATGCTTATACGTCAACATAATGGTTGGTGAGAAACATAGGTTTTTAGACACACATATTTAATCCATAACCAAAATCATTAACCGAATTACTGTGATCATAAAACAATACTTTTGCATGACAATTATGCTAACTAATATACAAGCTACCATGCAATTCAATTCAATCCAAATCATTCATATAGATACCCAGCAGACGACCTCAATCGCTCTTGGATCAATCCAAGTCCTTATCCCTCTAGCTCAGGCCGAAGATACCCGAAGGTAACCCTCCTAACTAGGCACATAACATAACCAAATTTCATTCCTTCTAGCTCAGGCCGGAGATACCCGAAGGTAACCCTCCCAACTAGGCACATCACATCACATAACATGTAGCACATAACGCACATTAGTCACATAATAGTCCATGCATTTACAGTAACACATAATCACAGCAATTTAAAACTCTTTCAACACTTGCATCATTTCCATCCCAAGTTTAAAACAATGTAAAAAGTGGGACTATGTAACTCACCTGAATGCTCAAATGCAGCTTCCAAATCTTTACACGCAACTATACAAATTGATAAACACGGTTACACGCGACCAAGCTAAAAGCTCTAATCCATGTAACACACATATATAATGGATGTCTAAGGGTTTGGTTAACCACCATGGGTCACCCCGACACCATTCCCAACCTTAACCACCTCATTAACACATTACACTAGATACTTACAATTTATTCAGAATTGCATAATTTTAGCGTATCTTTACCAACTTAAAAACCCTACTTGCTGACCTTCATAAATCATACCAAAAATCACCTAAGTTCATTTATACGTTTATTAGTTACCTTGTGATTCCTAAGTGTTAATTACATGTGCAACTACTCTAAATAAAATCCAACTTCAAAACTGTTCCAATTCGGATCTGATTGCACACTAAAATGTTTTACCTTGCTAACCATACTTAGACAACTAATCAGAGGCTAAAAATTGGTGTGAGGTAAATAGACATATTGAAATTACCTATTGTAGAAGGGCTAAGCTTAATTCCATTTTTAAGTTAGGGTTTTACCCTCCCATACATGACCTAATTATGTTCCGTATTTACTATTTTAACCACTTTTCTTGCAAAAATTATTTGAATAACTTTCCGACTTTAAAAACCTTTGAGGCTGGATTTTCTGGAAAGTAGACTCTTTTGGCTTATTTATAGGCTCAAGAATACACAAATCTAACTAGGATGGACATACTTACCTTAAATTCTAGCACCTAAACAACAAATCTTGAGGGTTCTTAGATCAAACAATTTTTGGCACTACTAGGGTTCTTGGGGCTGATTTAGATCGACCAAAACAAAAGGGAGGGGAAGGGAATGACTAGGTTTTGTATTTATAAGCTAGACCTAATCTCCTAACCCTTATCTAATACAAACTTGATCCCTACTCAAACTCTTTTTCTTTTTTTTCTAGTCGTCCAAACAAACGCCCCATATATATTTTTTATTATTTTTTTATTGAATTATTAATTAACTTGTTTACTTCATTACCTTAAGTTTTTATAAAAACGTAATCTAATTTGATTATACCTTTTTACTTAAACGCTACCTACTAAACTTTCTAAATATAACTTTTATTTCACTAAACAGCTTCTATTTTTAGAAAGCTTGCTACAAACTTCTATATTTCACTCACTTTATTTCATTTCTAAAATGACACATTTCCCATAAACGCTTAACACTTAATCATCCAACTATTGACGTAGCATTGCATGCAATACGCCATTCCTTTCCATTATCACTAAACGTGAACAAATGGAATACTTATTATCAAACACAAACACACTCAAAATGAGATGCCCATACATCTCAAAATGATATTAAGCACCTACTTAACTCACTTAGCACACATAAAATCACATAGCACAACACTTAAACACATAAAATGAACTCTTAGCCATTTCTAAAGGTATCACTAACCTGATTAAATTACGGATGTCATAGTATCCCCTCCTTGAGGAAATCTCATCCTGAGATTTAACTAGCAGGTTCAATAACTCGGTCCACGAACAACTGTGGATACTTAATTCTCATCTGGTCTTCGTGTTCCTAAGTAAACTCAGGACCACGCTTTGAATTCCATCTAACTTTCACAAGCGCCATCTTCCTACGTTTTAACTTCTTAATTTCCCAATCCATAATCTCTACAGGTTCTTCGACAAAACGAAGTGTCTTATCAACCTTAATCTCATCCAATGGCACATGCAAATTAGCATCTGCCAGACATTTCTTCAGATTTGACACATGAATTGTGTCATGCACGTTACCCAACTCCTAAGGTAACCTCAACCTATAAGCTACAAGGGCAATCCTTTCAAAGATCTTAAACGGTCCTACGTATCTCGGTGCTAACTTACCCTTCTTTCCAAAATGCACTACGCCCTTCCAAGGCGACACCTTCAATAGTACCTGATCACCCACTCAAACTCTAACGGTTTACGTCTCTTATCCGCATACCTCTTTTGACGATCCCTCGCCGCTTTGAGCTTTTCTTTTATCAATACCACCTTATCTGTTGTCTCTAGTACTAACTTAGGTCCAATCAAACTTCCCTCTCTAATTTCTTCCCATAACACAGGCGATCTACACTTCCTACCATACAAGGCCTCAAACGGAGCACACCGAATGCTCGAATGATAACTATTGTTGTAGGAAAACTCAACTAAGGGTGGATGGACATCCCAACTACCACCAAAATCTATAACGCATGCCCTTAACATATCTTCCAAGGTCTGAAATGTACGCTCACTTTGTCCATCCGTCTGAGGATGATAAGCAGTACTCAAGTCTACCCTTCTCCCTAACGCTTTCTGTACCGTTTTCCAAAAATGTGAAGTAAATCACCCATCTCGATCTGAAATAATCGACACGGGCACTCCATGTCATGCTACAATTTCATTAATATATAATCTTGCCAACTTCTCCGTATTAAAATCCTCATTAATATATAATCTTGTAAGCCTGTCGACTATTACCCATATCGCGTCATGCCCACTTCTTAACCTAGGTAATTTGGTAATTGACCTTATCCCAGTTCCATTTTGGTATCTCAGGTTGTTGCAATAAACCCGAAGGTCTTTGATGCTTAGCCTTTACTTTTGCACAAGTCAAACACTTACTAACGTAGATAGCAATATCTCTCTTCATTACCGGCCACCAATACATATCACTAAGGTCATAGTACATCTTATCCGTTCCAGGATGCATAAAGTACTTAGACTTATGAGCTTCATTCAAAATTACCATTCTCACGTCTCCTACTAAATGAACCCATATCCTGTCCATAAAGTACAAACTCCCGTCTTCCTTCCTTTCCATCTGTTGATCTAACCCATGTAGCCTTTCTGCAAGAACGTTCTCCTGTTTGAACACCTCACTTTGGGCTGCCATGATCATCTCTTTCATTCCTGACTGAATGGTCATAGACATTGCTCGAACACGTCTAGGTTTCACCCGTTCCTTCCTAGTTAACGCATTAGCCACCACATTCGCCTTACCAGGATGGTAGCGAATCTCATACTCATAATCACTAAACAGATCGATCCACCTCCTTTGGCCCATATTTAACTCCTTTTGGTTAAAAATATGCTTAAGGCTCTTGTGATCCGTGTAAATAACACTCTTCGTGCCATACAGGTAATGCCTCCACGTCTTAAGAGCAAACACGACAGCTCCCAACTCTAGGTCGTGGGTTGTATAATTCTTCTTATGTATCTTCAGTTGTCTCGATGTGTAGGTGATTACCTTGCCTCTTTGCATGTGCACACAACCAAGTCCTTGATTCGATGCATCGCAATAAACTACAAAATCTTCAACTTCGTCTGGTAACGACAAGATAGGATCATCGCACAAATTATTCTTCAAGGTCTGAAACGCTTCTTCCTCTTTTTCGCCCCACTTATACTTTTGGTTTTTCTGAGTTAGCGAAGTAAGGGGTTTAGCAATCTTGGAGAAATTTGCGATAAAACCCCTATAATAACCAACTAATCCTAAAAATGATTGAACTTCTGATGGTGTTGTAGGAGCTTTTCAATTCTTCACCGCCTCTATTTTACTTGGGTCCACGTGAATACCACTCTAGTTAACCACGTGTCCAAGGAAATGCATTTCCTGTAGCAAGAACTCTCACTTAGAAAACTTCGCATACAACTTCTCCTTCCTTAATAACTCCAATACTAACTTCAAGTAAACTTCATGCTCTTCCTTCATGTTTGAGTAGATCAGAATGTCATCAATGAAGACAATGACAAACTTATCTAGATACGGTTTGCACACCCGGTTCATCAAGTCCATGAAGACCGCTGGTGCATTGGTCAACCCAAATGGCATAACCGTAAACTCAAAATGTCCATATCTTATTCGAAATGCGGTCTTTGAAATGTCATCTTCATGTGCACGTAGCTGATGATATCCTGACCGAAGATTTATCTTAAAGAAATAACATGCTCCTTGCAGCTGATCAAACAAGTCATCAATCCTAGGGAGTGGATAACGGTTTTTAATAGTTATTTTGTCCAGCTCCCTATAGTCGATACACATACGAAAAGATCCATCCTTCTTCTTCACGAATAACACAGGTGCTCCCCACGGTGAATGGTTAGGTCGTATAAAACCCTTGTCTTGCAACTCTTGAAGTTGCCTAAACAATTCTTGCATTTTCGAGGGTGCCAAACAATAAGGAGACTTCACGACTGGCGTTGCTCCAGGAACTAAGTTTATACGGAACTCAACTTGTCGTTGCAATGGTAGCCCCAACAAGTCTTCTAGAAACACATCAGTAAAATCTCGCACAACGGGTATATCACTTATCCTAGGTTCATCCATCTTAGCGTTCATTAGGGATTTGGCGGCTCCCAAAGTATGTTCCCCATGAACTCGAAGTATTCCACCCTCTTTTATTGGTATCTCTACTACTTTCTCATAACACACTATAACAACCTCATTCTTTGGACAACCAGTCCATCCCCACAATCACATCAAAACTTCTATGTCCTAACTGTATCAAATCTATAGTGGACAAGGAGTTTCCTAATTCTAGTTTCCAATCACGGATAACCTTATCGACTTCTACACTCTTACCATCAGCTATTTCTATCACATAACCAGGGTTTACTATACAAGGTTCCACATTTAGCAAAGGCGCAAACTTAGTAGAAATAAAACTATAATCAGCTCCAGAATCGAAAAGAACAGTAGCGAATTGATTGTTTAAAGAAAATGTACCCGTCACAACTTTGGTAACCCGTAGAGCCTCTACTGTATTCCCATTAAATGCCCTTCCTCTTGCTTGGTTCCCATTGTTTCGGGTGTTCCTGCTTCCCTCCAAAGCCAACGGGTTCCTTGCTGGTCCAGTTGCTTGATTCCATTTGGGGCAGTTATTGCGAAAATGGTCTAGACTCCCACATTCGTAGCATGGCCTCTGATTTGGTCCCAACCTAACCGCATTCACAGGCACCACTTGCCTAATCTGTTCCCAACACTGTTTTGCTAAATGACTCGGTTTCTGGCAGTTATAGCACAACCTACAAGATGCATTCTCCGGGTGGAAAGTATAACACCTAGCACACTTAGGGTACGTGCTCTCATTGTGGTTCCTGGGAGGAACTATCGCCATGAACCCTGATCCAGTCTTAGCTTTCTTATTATCCTTCCAGGTACTCCCTTTCTTACTTGATTCCTCCATCTCTTTCCTCTTATCATTTCCCTTAGTCAATGTCCCACAATGGACAACCTCGTCAGTGAGTATTCCAACCTATTGATGTACCTCTTGAGTATTCCAACCTATTGAATGGTAGTTGGCTGGGTAGCCCAAAGCATACTACGGATTTGAGGTGCCAACCTATTGATGTACCTCTTGATTCTCGAAGATTCAGGAGTAACCATGTGAGGAACTAGTTTGGCCAGTTTATGAAACCTGTTAGTATAGGCGACATAATTGGCTCCTACCATTATGAGGTTCCAAAACTCATTCTATAGCTTTTCCATCTTGTTGCTTGGGCAGAACTCCTCCATAAGCAACACCTTAAAATCATTCCAACTCTTACCAATTTTTGCTTCACGACCTCTTGCTTAGACTTGCGTGTTCCACCAAGTCAAAGCTTTGTTCACAAAACAACTAACATTATACTTCACTCTCTAGTTTGCAGTACAACCACAATTATCAAACACCGACTCTATCTTTTCTATCCAATGGGTGAGTGCAACTGAACCACCCTTTCCATCAAACTCCTTAGGGTTACAAGAAGTGAAAGTCTTGTAGGAACATCCATTGTTCCCACCATTTCCATTTCCTCCATTCCTATTGTTCACATTAGTAGTCACTTGAGTGACGATCTGAGGAATGATATTCTGCAAATACTGCACAATTATTCTAGCAAGGACGGGATTCGGCTCTGGGCTTAGTTCCGGGGTTGTGTTTTGACGCATAACTCGAACCATGTTTCTATAAAAGGAAAGGAATAATATACATTACACGAAAGAAGACGAATTTCGATTCCTATACCTCTATAGTAGTATATATGTATACATACTACTATCATAATACTATACACCAAATGTGTTAACACTGACCAATGTAATCATACTTGCAAGTCCACTTGTGCCGGGGCGCATGAATAATTATGTTGGCCACCATAATTATAGAGGCTCTCTAGCACAAACGTACTTCTCCTATGATGACACTCCTTAGTTTAACACAACATTCATATACCATTCAATTAATCACATAGCAGCACATACGGAAACAATTTCAACCATAACTCTATCCATTTCATAAAATACTAAATCAATATCCAAAACATCAAACTCAATATTCGAAAATAAAAATCCCTAAAACATGGTTCTGACTAAAGACAGACGAATAAACCTAAAATGGATGACAAGAGGATGCCCTAAGGTTAACTACTAGCTGTGGATTCAAGATCCGAGTCGCTGTCTAATATCACATATTCCATCTTTTTCTAAACTTCTTTCAACTCTTCATTCTCCTTCACTTCTTCCTTTGTTGCTAACTTGATTCCAGGAAACTTTCCAGGAAACTTGATGACAGTGCCCTCCTTGGTTGTCACCTTTGTTTTCCATTCCATGACTGACTCTCCCCTAACCTTCTTCATGATCATCTTCTCTTCAATATGGCATGGATAAAGGTCAATTGGAACTCGGGTCCTACGATTTGTTCTCTTCATCCTAAGTCCTGTCCCTGGCTCAATGAAACTCCTACGCCCGGTTGCAAAAACGGTTCCTTAACGAAACTTCTTATAGAAATTGGAAGGAATAGCTAACTAATAATCAGGCAATACGCACTAAATCAGCTATGGGTACGCAACAAAACTAAGACGATAACTTAACAAAATATGAAATATAAAAGCTATGCAAAATAGAGGGGAAGCACAACAGTTATAAAAATAAACACCTAAGCCCTAAATGCATCTACATAAAGGACTCCTAGGTTATAGTCTAGGCTCAACCACCTACTTCTCTATAACCAAAGGCTCTGATACCAATCTGTCACACCCCGCCAAGGCGAAAACGCGAGGCGCGACGAGAAAGAGAATCATCATAACACATTGGCGTCTATATAGAGAAACTAAACATGCATAATAATACAAGGTATAGACACACAGTGTCATGAAAATACCCAAAAACATCAACAAAATCCAAAGGCGTCCGACATTGAAATAAAGGTAGTTCATGCTAATGTCATGACATGCAAACATTTAAACATCCAAACAAACAAGTAAAATAACAATTATCATCCATAAGAAATAACGAAATCTAGATCACTAAACTTCGCCAGATGCCTACGGTCCATCTAGCCACTTTTCTTAACCTTAATCTCATCTTGCTGAATACCTGAAAATAATGCTTATACGTCAACACAATGGTTGGTGAGAAACATAGGTTTTCAGACACACATATTTAATCCATAACCAAAATCATTAACCAAATTACTGTGATCATAATACAATACTTTTTCATGAAAATTATGCTAACTAACATACAAGCTAACATGCAATTCAATTCAATCCAAATCATTCATACAGATACCAAGCAGACGACCTCAATCGCTCTTGAATCAAACCAAGTGCTTATCCCTCTAGCTCAGGCCGGAGATACCTGAAGGTAACCCTCCCAACTAGGCACATCACATAACCAAATCTCATTCCTTCTAGCTCAAGCCGGAGATACCCGAAGGTAACCCTCCCAACTAGGCACATCACATCCATGTCACATCACATAACATGTAGCACATAACGCACATTAGTCACATAATAGTCCATTCATTTACACTAACACATAATCACAGTAATTTAAAACTCTTTCAACACTTGCATCATTTCCATCCCAAGTTTAAAACAATGTAAAAAGTGGGACTATGTAACTCACTTGAATGCTCAAATGCAACTTCCAAATCTTTACACGCAACTATACAAATAAATAAACATGGTTACACGCGACCAAGCTAAAATCTCTATTCCATGTAACACACATATATGATAGATGTCTAAGGGTTTGATTAACCACCATGGGTCACCCCGACACCATGCCCAACCTTAACCATCTCATTAACACATTACACTAGATACTTTCAATTTATTCAGAATTGCAGAATTTTAGCGTATCTTTACTAACTTAAAAAACCTACTTGCTGACCTCCATAATTCATACTAAAAATCACCTAAGTTCATTTATAAGTTTATTAGTTACCTTGTGATTCCTAAGTATTATTTACATGTGTAACTACTCCAAATAAAATCCAACTTCAAAACTGTTCCAATTCGGATCTGATTGCACACTAAAATGTTTGACCTTGCTAACCATACATAGAAAACTAATCAGAGTCTAAAAATTGGTGTGAGGTTAATAGGCATATTTAACTTAACTACTGTAGAAGAGATAAGCTTAATTCCATTTTTAAGTTAGGGTTTTACCCTCCCATAAATGACCTAATTCTGACCCGTATTTACTATTTTAACCACTTTTCTTGCAAAAATTATTTGAATGACTTCCCGACCTTAAAACCCTTTGAGGCTGGATTTTCTGGAAAGTAGACTCTTTTAGATTATTTATAGGCTCAAGAAACATACCAATACACGCTTTTATCATCAAGATATTAGTCGTTGAACACGATCCAAAATTCTGCTCAACCCTAAATCAAGTTTTAACGCAAATCTAACCTAACCAATTGCATGAACATGAACCTAATCAAGCCCTAATGACTCTAGCATCATTAAACATCAATAATATTCTGTATTTTATGAAACCCTAGATCCATCATAAATCATGTTACATGAATACACAAATTTAACTAGGATGAACATACTTACCTTGAATGCTAGCACCTAAACAACAAATCTTGAGGGTTCTTGGATCAAACAATTTTTGGCACTCCTAGGATTCTTGGGGCTGATTTAGATCGACCAAAACAAATGGGAGGGGAAGGGAATGACTAGTTTTGTAGTTAAAAGCTAAACCTAATCTCCTAACCCTTATCTAATACAAACTTGATCCCTACTCAAACTCTTTTTCTTTTTTTTCTTTTTAGTCGTCCAAACAAACGCCCCATATATATTATTTATTATTTTTTTTATTAAATTATTAATTAACTTGTTTACTTCATTACCTTATGTTTTTATAAAAACCTAAGCTAATTTGATTTAACCTTTTTACTTAAACGCTACTTACTAAACTTCTTAAATATAACTTTCATTTCACCAAACCGCTTTCTATTTTTAGAAAGCTTGCTATACACTTCTATATTTCACTCACTTTATTTCATTTCTAAAATGCCACATTTCCCATAAATGCTTAACACTTAATCATCCAACTATTGACGTAGCATTGCATGTAATACGCCATTCCTTTCCATTATCACTAAACGTGAACAAATGGAATATTCATTACCAAACACAAACATACTCAAAATGAGATGCCCATACACCTCAAAATGATTTTAGGAACCTACTTAACTCACTTAGCACACATAAAATCACATAGCACAACACTTAAACACATAAAATGAACTCTTAGCTATTTTTAAAGGTATTACTAACTTGATTAAATCACGGATGTCACACAGATAATGGAACATAGTTTGTTAGTCAGGACCTGAAAAGCTACTATGAAGATGTCGGGATTACTCACCAAACCTCAATTGCGAGAACTCCATAACTAAACGGCCTATTTGAAAGGATAAATCAGACTTTAGTATATGCTTCTCGTACTATGTTGATATTTTTAAAGGCACCATTATTCTTGTGGGCATAAGTTATGGCAACCGCTTGTTACACCTAAAATCGATCCCTGATTCGTACTCGACACAACAATTCACCATATGAGTTGATGCATGATCATAAACCAGATCTAAAGTATCTTCATGTCTTTGGTGCCTTGTGTTATCCAACCAATGACAGTGAAGATCTTAGAAAACTGAAACCCAAAGCTAATATTGATATTTTCATTGGTTATTCTCCTACAAATAAAGCATACTGGATCTACAACAAATAGACAAGATTGATAATGGAAACAATTCATATCGAATTTGATGAGCTGATAGAAATAGCTTATGAATAATTCGGTTCAGGACCCGTGCCTCAACTCTTGACTTCTAGACACATCAGTTTAGGACTCGTGCCAAACGCAGTTTCCTCAACACCATTTGTTCCACCATCTAAGAAAGACTAGGATATATTGTTTCAACCCATGTTTGATGAATACTTTCATCCCCCACCAAGTGTTGTATCTCTAGTGCCTCCCACTACTGCTCTAATACCTGCTAATACAACCGGTACACCTTCATCAACCATAATTGAATAAGTTGCACCATCTGCTAGTACTTCACCAACAACTAAGAAACACAAGATCCAGTCATACATCAAGGTGTTGAAGAACAACCACAAGGAATTTAAAAATTCTTAATTTGATAATGATCCCTTCATTAATATTTTCTCTCTAGAATCAAGTTCTGAAGAATCATCTTCAAGGGATGTCATTCCATCAAATCATCCAACTGTTTATCCTCTCAAGAAATGGAAAAAGGATCACCCGTTAGACAATGTCATTGGAAATCCTTCACGGCCTATTTCAACAAGACGCCAACTCTAAACAAATGTCATGTGGTGCTATTTTAATGCATTTCTCACTAAATTTGAACCAAATAACTACAAAGAAGCAATGAAAGAGTCTAGCTGGATGGTATGCGTTTAATTACACATCTTTTCACCATTAAAATCGGACTTAAACAACCAAAAACACACATAAAATGCCATAAAGATGCTTGTTTTTGTGTTTGTACTATGCAGGTACCAGATATTCACTAAAAGACAAAAAAATGAAGCTAAACCGGACAAAACTGAGCATGGATTTGGAAAGAGCGCAAAAAACTGAGGCCAAGGGTTCCAAAGGATTGAAAACGGAGCTAAAACGGAAATTTTTGGATCGACTCGACAACGTTTGTGCATTTAATAAAGTCAAGACGAAGTCAAAGTCAACCCCAGGATACGGCATTGGAAAAGGCATCGAAAAACGAACCCGAATCCCTATCATGATAAAATGGGCTGACTCGTACCCATTTTGGTGGGCCGAGTCAGCCCACTTTATTTAAAATCCTTTTAAACCTTTAAGCCCTTAATCCAATTATTAAAAGCCCATTTTTTTATAAAACAAAGTCCAACAAAAAAACATTACCCTGGCCCAACTCTTAAACCATTTAACAACCCTTTAACGGGCGTTAAGCCTACACTCCCTTTATCCTTACACCGTTAGTCCTTCAAGGACTAACATTGTTAGTCCTTAAGGACTAACGGTGCAAACCCCAACCCAAATAATCATCCAAGTCCTCACTGCCTCACTCTTACTCGAGTTCACGTGAATACATTATGGTTGACCACGTGACCAAGAAAATGCACTTCTTCCAACCAAAACTCACACTTAAAAAACTTAGCATACAGCTTCTCCTTTCTCAGTGACTCCAACACTAACTTCAAAATATAACTTCTATGTTCTTCCTTCGACTTTGAGTAGGCCAGAATGTCATCAATGAGTACGATGAACATACTTCTAAGTAACGGTTTGCAAACCCGGTTCATTTAGTCCATGAAAACTGCTGGTGCATTGGTTAACCCAAAAGGCATAACCGTAGACTCAAAATGTCTGTATCTCATTCGAAATGCGTCTTTGGAATGGCGTCATCATGCACTCATAGCTGATGATAACCTAACTGAAAATCTATCTTTAAGAAAGGACACGCTCCTCGTAACTGATGAAACAAGTCATCAATCCTAGGGAGTGGATAACAGGTTTTTAACAGTTAATTTGTTCATCTACCTATGTTCATTTTACATTCCAAAAAGAACCACATCCGTCTTCATTTATGAATTGAACAGGTGCCTCCTCACGGAAAATGGAATAGGTAGTATTGAGTCCCTTGTCTTCAAATCTCTCCAAGTTGTTACAGACAATCATTGCATTTTGAGGATGTTAGACGATATGGAGACTTCGGAATGGCGTCGCGCCATGAACCAAATCTATGCGGAATCAACTTGTCGTCATGGTGGTACGTATTGACAAATCTTCGGAAAACATTCAATAAAAATCTCGTTTGATGATAATATCCTCATTTTTCGGTTCATCACTACCTTTGTGGTACATCACTAAGGTTTTCAGCTCATTTGAATACGTTCACCATGAACACGATAGTATCTCCATCACCTTTAAACGGTATTCTAACCACATGCTCATGTCATACTATCTTCCTCTTGGACATCAAGTCATTCCCACATAATCACATCAATGCTTTCAATCGGACTCAATGGTAATCAACGATACTCTAAGGGTTTCGAAACAAATCGAATAGGATAACAAACGCATATCTAGTCTGAGGATTTTGAATACTTCATAGGGGATTCCACATATGCAAATAGCAGTAGATTCAAATGACATAAGGAATCCTTTGAAGAAATGATACGTATATTGTACAAGTGATCCGCGAACGTAAAAACAACAGGCGTTACCACGGGACACATAGAACACATAAAAAAATTCAATACTAAAGACAGAAATCTTATACCAATTATGTCCTTACTCAAAAGACAAATTAACATGTGTTTTATAAAAATCAATTTAAAATTAAAGAAAGTCACTTTAAGTCTAAAAATTAATTTTAAATATAAATTAAAAATGTCTTAATTGTAATCTTTGAAAATTCATTCTAGTTGTACATAAAAATCTAGTGATGGTTTCTAATGGTGTATCGTACCTTTCCACTCTTGAATCTACGTTAAACCTGCTTTTTTATAATAAATAATAAAATCTATTTACAATGATCTATTTAATACTGTTTTCTCCAAACTCCAACACAATATTCCAAAGGTTTTTATAATTAGACATCATTTTATAAAATATGTTAACTCAAAACAAAGGACACCATAATACTAAAGGGATCGTAAAATCACCGTATAGACCCTAACACAATTATATTGTTTGAAAACGAAAGAAAATACCAGGGGAAACATATATTCAAAATTAAATCACAACGAACTCGTACATGAAAACTCAGCAAGACGTTACTTACCACAAAAGGAAAACGTTAGGTCTGATCAAATTTCAGAATCAACAGAGCAACTAAAAGCAAACGATACTAACATCGTAACCAACGGGTCTACGAACACAAGGGATATACAAAGGAATAGTAGTAATGTCCACAAATAATATGGTAGGAAACAATTTGTGCTCAAATGAAACCTTTGATACCATTCGAGTAATCAATGCAACGAAATAACATAACAAAACGCGCGTATATCCAAAAGAGCAGACCGAACAAACATCTGAGGAAGGAGCAAACCATAATAATAACTATTATTATTAATAATAATAGGTATCCGCATTTACTGATAGGAGAAACCTTCTATCTATTACAAATCTATTTAATATATACTCCAATTAGGGTTAGAGAATAATTATTACACATACCAATACCTCCTTATCTATGGGATCACATTTAAAAAAAATTTATTACACTACCACCTTACAACCAAACACAAATAAATGCAATCATGGTCACAAGTCTATGTGTGTGATGCCTTTATAATTATGTTGGCCACCATAGTTATAAGTGCCTCCTTTCACACGTGTACTTACTTCCAGATTTACCCATTTTCAATCATAATTCACATTCCTAAGCATATATACCACATTGCACATCTTAAACCACTCCAACTTAACACATAAAGGATGCTCCATAACATAACTACTTACTTATATCAAAATAAAATTGAAACGACATAAAGGAACAAAAGTCTCGCAACGACTCCCAAAATATAAAATATCCAAAGGAAATAATCAATAACAACATGACAAGGTAAAGGACGGGATAAACTTATGATGGGCCTCGCTTGGGTTTGACTTTGCCTCCGCAAGAATCATCCGACTCCGCGGGTCCTGCCCTACTAAGCGCATCTTATGGATCCTTATAATACTTAAGTCCAGTTGGGAAAATAGTTCCCCAACGACACTTCTTACGGGTGAGGGAAAAACATAGCAAAAATACTAGAAAGTAATACTTATCATATTAGATAATGTTAGACAAAAATTAACTAAATGACTAAATTAGGCAATAAATACAGAAATATATATGCTATGCAAAAATAGAGGGGAAGCATAGAAGTTATAGCATTAAACACTTAAGCCCTAAATGCATCTACATGAAGGACCCCTAGGTTATAGTCTAGGCTCAACCACCTACTTCTCTATAACCAACGATTATGATACCAATTTGTCACATCCCGCCAAGGCGGAAACGCGAGGCGCGACGAGAAAGGTAATCATCACAACACATTAGCGTCTATATAGAGAAACTAAAACATGCATAAAATACAAGGTATAGACACGCAGTGTCATGAAAATACCCAAACACATATCAATAAATTCCAAAAGGAGTCTGACATTGAAATGAAGGCAGTTCATGTCAACGTCATGACATGCAAACATTCATACATCCTAACAAAGTAAACAATTAACTTTCATCATTCTATAAACAAATAACTGAAATCTAGATATACTAAACTTCGCGAGTTAGCCTATGGTCCATCTAACCACTTTATTCTAACTTTAAATCTCATTGTTATTCGTCAAAAAACCACTCAAGTAAATAACATATATTTATATATATATATTATAGATATATATTATTTATAAATATATATATATATATATATATATATATTAGTACATATACATAAGCAAAGTATCATACAAATTATTCTTCACGGGTATCATTCTCCTCGGTGAGAGGTGAATGGAAATTCATGTTCATATCGTAAATCGAGTTTGATTGTCATTTAAGTTTTGGATTGATTTCTAATCTAATAACGCAAAAGGAAAGCAACTTAAAAAGTACTATGAACTAATCTAAACTTGGGAAAAATAAAACGAGAAAATAAGCTAAAACAAATAAGCAGTTATGAAGCAAATAAGCAGTTATGAAGCAAATAAGCAAATAAGCTTAAAACCTAAAAACGCCTATAACAATTAAATGGCACAAAGAAAGAAATGAAAAAGACCCCAGGGCAGTTGGTTAAGTGTTGTGTGTGTGAGGTGTTGGTGTTATAAAGGAGAGGTCACAGGTTCGACCCCTGTGACCTTTCTTTTTTAAAAAACATTTTTTTAGTTTTTATTTTTGAAAAAGTTTCTTACCACTAAAATAAGAACTTTTAACAAAATGACTTTTTGCTGAAAACCACTAATAAGCTAGGAAAAGCTAGAATAAAGTGACAGGATGCTTAAAAGCTTAACTACTTAACTGTTTTTACACATAAGCTTCTATAAGCTCAAACTTAGTCCAAATAAGCTATAAAGTCCTTAATCCAAACTTAATAAGCAAAACTAAACCCAAAATAAGCAATTCCAACTAGCCATAAGCTCAGAAATCCAATTTTAGCTTCTTTTTTTTTCTTTCTAAAACTGCAATCAAAACAGCCTAAGAAGGCACTTTTAAGCTACTAAACTAATAAGCTAAACCTCAAAACATAAAAATAAATTAAGGCAGTACTATAAACTACTTAGAAAAACAAGAGTTCAGCATTTTGGAATAATTATAAGCTATGAAAAATCTAACTGAATAAACTGATAGAAAAGGCAGTAGAAAATGACAGACTTAACTAATTTATCTTTTGGCTTTTTGAAAATTATGACAGTTTAGAAACCTAATTCTAAGACTCAAATAGCTAAATGAAAGCTAAAACTCAAAAATAAGCTAAAGACTTTGACCCTGAGGACACAAGTAAGCTAATCATAAGCAAACAATCCTTAAAAATAAGCTAGAAAAGCAAAGATGAAAAAGGTCAGTATATTCTTATCAAAATCGGTATATACTAAACCTTGTTTTTAGAAAATTGCTACTTTTAACCCTAAATTTAAGCTAGAAAAAGCTAGAGAAACTCAAAAAGCTAAAAACAGATCAAGCTTGATGCCTAATGAGCTTATTTTATCAAATTCAGACCATAAAACAAGCTTAATCAAACCTAAATTAGCTAATGAAAATTGGCTTTTGGACTATGAAAATGAGACTTAAAAAACTATGAAAGATTTGACTCAAACACAAATTACAATTGCACACTCATATTAACTAAATACTACTGCATTAAGGAACCAAATGCAAGCATGAAAATGAGCACTTAAAACAACTTTTAAACAAAATTAGTTAAAAGCAGTATTAATAAGCTTAAACTCTACATATTCTAAGCAAGGATACTTAGAACCTTAAAAAGCAATTTCACCTTTGAAAACTTATAAAAGATGAATTATAAGCTTAGAATAAGCTTATCAAATTTAGCTTAAAGGTCAAAAGGCAAACAAACAATACTAACTTAAGTTAGTACTGCTTGTGCCAAACACCCCTTAAGAAATTTAAAAACCATTTTAGAGCTTAAATCAGTTTAATATAAGTTGTAAAAAGATGAAACATATTAAGACCTTATAGTATTAAGTCCAATTAAGCAAAGTTTGAGCATAAACAAGCACTTATCAATAAGCTGGAACTTTAAGCTTATTTAACTAAAACAAGGCAGTTTATATGAAAAAATCATTCAAAAAAAGAAAGTCATAAGCTATAAACTATTACTAACATGCATCAATAAGACTAAATAAGCAATTATAAGTAGGAATAAGCAAGCAACAAGGAATTTGATAAGCTAAATAAGCAAAACAGATTTTGAGCATAAAAGAAAGAAAGGGAGGGGTACCTTGATCCCAGCTAAACATAGACTTAATTGCTCTATAGAGCTTAAATCAACTAGCTAGCTTATAAATAAGCTAAGAATAAGCCCCATAAGCCTATCCAAATCTGGCTTATCTTCATATTGGCTTATTCAAGAATTTTTGGTGAATTTGAGTGAACTGCTTATTCAGTTAAGTTATAGGCTAACTTAACTGAATAAGGATTAGCTTATTTTATGACAAGGGCTTATTGAGCTTATTAAGTGAATTCCAAATACATTTTTAACAAATTTGCATAAAGGTAAATTCTGAATTCACAACAATTTAAGACAAAACTGCAATTTTATTAATGATTAAAACATTACAATACTTTGAAAAAGGAAATTACAAATTAAGAACAATAAGCTAAAACTTTAAGCTAAAAACGACTAAAAACTCCCCTTTAAGCTGTATGAGGGGTCTTCTATTTATAGTCCTTAGCAGAAGGATCTAGGTCCTTGGTGTGTTTGTTGTGTGAGGAGTTGAGAAGCTCTCATCATAGCCATCCATTCTTTCTTTTTCTCTAAGTTTTTCATTCTTGGCCCTTGATCATATGCCACGTCCCATCACCAATCATTAGCACGGATTGCCAGCGTGTCATTCCTCAAAACGTCACTGCTTACGTCAGGTTGGCTTCTAGAAACAAGAGGCAAGCGTGTGATTGAGGTGAAAAAGTTTACCTTGCGTGTTGAGTGTGTGAAAATGGGAGGGAAAGAAATATGAAAACGATGTATAATAAATACCATTTGACTGTGTGTTTGACCCAAGTTTATAAACATAGGTTGACAAATATTTTTACTTGGGCCTGGGTCATTGGGTTTGGGCTTGGATCAGGAATTAGGATTTATGATTTAGATTTTTGGATTGAAAATGGAATAAGGGTTTAAGGTTTTAATGTTTATATAGATACAACCCTTAATGGGCTGACCCGGCCGAATAAAATAGATCCGGGTTGGTCCGTAAAAGATGGGTACGCCTTCGGCTTTGATTTTTCGCGCTCTTTCCAATCCCGTGCTCGGTTTTGTCCATTTTGCTTCGTTTTTGTCCTTTTGTGCAATATCCATTACCTGCAAGACACAATTCACAATACAAACGAATACAATGCATTTTTCTATATTTATTGGTCATTATTGGTCTTTTTAGCTTGTTTTATTAGGTAAAAGGTATGTGTATTTAAGCACATATCAAAAATCCCATACTAAGCTATTGCCGTGTCCTCACGCAATGATATAAATACACGCTTAAAACCAAAAATTCCAATCCCCCTAAACTAATCACCTCGAAAAGTAGCTAAGTGCTCATCTAAGGGGATTAAGAAATCACTAGTTTTGAAACGCCCTGTTTTACCATTTTTATGCATCTATTCATATCATAATTTCGCTGAACAAGAAACACTAAAAGGATAAATTCATCGTCCTTGATTTTACACCCGCCCCAAACCAAGCTTAAAAACAAAATCATTGTTAAATACAAGTTAAGATGCTAACACTACTCATAAATGCTAATTGTAAATGCATAGCTACTTTCCGCTCCCTCATTCCTAAATCTCTAAAGATTTTATTATTATCATTATTGGTGACAAATAAATTAATGTCTTATTCATATAAAGTAAACTCGATTTAGACCATAATTAGTTTGAAATCCTTTCCTAAAGAGACGATGTGGTGAGAATAAGGTTCACATTAAGGTTTTAATTTCGCATGATTTAGGGGTTATCCCTTTTTAGATAACCCCGGAGTCAAAATTTGGCTATATTATTATTATTACAACATTATTAAACCTCGGTCCTTTAAATAACTGCCACAACGGTATGCGAGCCGACCATGGTCCAGGAGTCTTATTTCGACCTCGGTGATCCTTGACCTTTTAGAAGGCTGCAACATCGGTTGTGAGCCGGCAAGATGCAACAAACTTTTATCAGTCTCGGATTATTACTATGTGCCTTATTTAGAAGACTGCAACATCGGTTGTGAGCCGGCAAGATGCAGTAAACTTTTATCAGCCCATAGTTTTTATTATTATTACCTCCACCCTTTAAACGACTACCACATCGGTTGTGAGCCGGCAAGAGGTAGTGGTCTTATTTCGGCTTCGGTTTATTACATAACTTATTATTATTAGCCAAATTTCAAGTCCTGTGGTCTTTTAACTACCTAGACAACGGTAGCGAGCCGTCAGGAATCGGTAGCCTATTTCCCCACAACACTGGAAAAACCTCGATGTGTACCTTACTTTCCCCAAAAGGAATCTCTACGAAGTGATTTAAACTAAGAATCACAAAAACCTAAAGTAACTTTATTTATTCAATAATTATATAACGTTTATTAAGCTAATGGGAGCAAAAAGCCACAATTAACCTCTATGAGCCTTAAAGAGATCCAACTACTCTATGTTTTGAACCGTAACGTATATAAAACTCTATTCTTTTTAGTTCTTTCGCAAAATTTAAAATCTTTAATAAAAAGATCCGCGAATGCTTAGTCTAATAAAACAAGCTTTGCATATTTAAAGTCTATCATGAAAACTTTCAAACTCTTGGCTTTTTTCAAGCTAGAATTCGCGTTTTAAAGCTTCTTGTATAAAAGACTAGCAAAAGTTTAAATTTATGTAAGTTAAGGGGCAAGCTAGAGCGCAACATGCTCGATCAAGTCAAAATTAATTCCTTAAAAAGGCAAAACATTGTGTCTAAACACTTATTCTTTTTTGAAATTTTTTAAATTTTGGCATATTTTTGCTATTTTTGGTAGAAAAACGGGGTTACGTGAAGACAAGGCAAATGCAAGTAAGATCAAATCGAAAGATCCCCCCATACTAGAACTACACATTGTTCTCAATGTGAGACTATCACCCTCATACTAATTTCAAGGCATAATCCAAATATTAAGGGGTCTCTACGCAAATCTAAAGCCGTTTATTAATTATGCTAATAGATAAACGTTAAATCAATAAGATCTAGGATATCGGATTCCCAAATATAAGCATGCTAAGTATTGAAGATCGAGTGGACGATGGACAAAACCATGAGCACGAGAGTCTCTAAAATCCAAGGCAATCCTAGACATAAACCACAAAACACGAAACACGAGAAAGGAAGAGGCGAGCCTCCTCACATCACACTTATTCATAATTATTATACTAACATACTACTACTAAGGATAAGCATGGGTTGCCTCCCACGAAGCACTTGTTTTTGTTAACCGAGTCACGAGCCTGAATCGATCCCTGAATTTAGTGGTCTATGGGGAAAGTTTGGAGATCCGGGACAACCATCAGTGGTATGTCCCCCTACAAAGTAATGTTTAAGTCTATGACCATTTACCTTGAAGTTTGGCCTGTCGGTTTGAGATAACTCGACGGTGACCCTAAGGGAAGTACTTGGGGAACGCTGAATGGTCAGTCCAGCGGGTCTTAAGCTTGCCCGTGAAAATCTTTAATCGAGAATTGAGTGAGGAGGCGGATCGATCACACAACGTTTGAAAACGCGATTCTTGTTTCTGGAGTCATGGATCTTCTTTATTTCTCCTTTGTTAAATTAAAGAATTCTCGTAGCTTGTCCTCGAGTTCATTTAGTTGTTCATTTCGACTTTCCGTCTGTGATCCCTTACAAGGTCATTATTGCATGCTTTAAGGCCCAATAGGGCCTTAGGTCGAGTTCGATAAGGAAGATTAACAGGCCTTACCGTACACTAATTTATTTGAGTATAACCTATGGGTGTCTTAAGGCAGTACGGAGGGCCCACAAAGGAGTCATCTAACTATCAGAAACCCGAAGCTACGGTATTATGTTCGCCTACAGTCCGTTACAGATATGCGTTTAAACCACGATTTGAAAACCTCACACTTTGCCCACTTGTTTATGGGTTAAATAATAACGCGGTGCGGGTGGAGAGACTGTGGAAGTAACTCCGTTTTTAGCATGACTTTTGCGATTGGTCATTGCAAAAATGGGTACCGCGATCACTAATGATAGAACGAGGGCGGTTACAGATATTTCTTCTTTTTTTTTTTTTTTTTTTTTCGGGCAAGAAAATATTTTAAATTTTGCAAACAACTCGGGTGTCATTGGTGGGGAGCGCTTTCGCTTCAACCCATTTCGACAAGTAATCGACGGCCATGGGTATATATTTGTTCCCTCGTTGAAGCACGAGAAACGGGCCTATGAAAATCCGATCCCCACACGTCAAGATCTCGCATACTTGAAAATAGCTTTTTGAGGTATTTCATGGTGTTGCGAGATTTTTCCTGACGTTGACAAGGTGCACAGCGTGTGACCAAGTCATGGACATCACGGTAAATGGTAGGCCAAAAGAATCCAGAGTCAAAAACTTTCTTGGCAGTGGAGTTGGCACCATGATGTCCTCCGATGGGACCATTATGGCAAGGTGTGAGGATATCAACAGCTTCTTGGCCGTAAACACACCACCGGATCACTTGATATGCACAAATTTTGAACAAAAAGGGGTCGTCCCAAAAATACTGTTTAACATCTTTAAAAAACTTTTTCTTTTGTTGGGACGACATCCCTTTCACAATAAAAATCCCTGCATGGTAGTTTCCAATGTCGGCAAACCATGAGGTACTAGAATCACCATGAAAGGTAACCATACCAAGAGTCTCGAGAGGAAATGTTTTGGTAATTTCCTTGTTTTCGAGAACATCTTGGTGGGGATTTTCAAGTCTTGATAAGTGGTCGGCTGCGAGATTCTCCACTCCTTTTTGTCACGAATAATAACATCGAATTCTTAGAGTAGGAGAATCTATAGGAGCAATCTCGGCTTAGCATCTTTCTTAGCAAGAAGATACTTAAGAGCCGAGTGGTCCGTATATGTTATGGTCTTTGATAAGACTATGTAAGGCTAGAATTTCTCGAAAGAATACACCATGGCTAATAATTCTTTTTCTGTAGTCGTGTAATGTGCCTGAGCATCCGTCATGGTCTTACTTGCATAGTGTATAGGCTAAAAACGTTTGGTCTTTTGTTGCCCTAAGACTGCAAATACCGCATATCACTAGGTCGCACATAATTTCAAATGGTAGGTCCAATTGGGGGGCAACACTAAACATCGGGGCTCTCGGTTAACTTTTTCTTTAAGTAAAATAAATGTTTTTAATTTTTTTTCATTCAATACATTCTTTCGAGAAATCAAACGGGGTTTCTTTTTCAAGAAGATGGGTCATCGGCCGGGCGATTTTAGAAAAATCTTGAATAAATCGACGATAGAACCCGGCGTGATCTAAAAAACTTCGAAAGCCTTTGACGGAAGTTGGATGAGGGAGTTTAGCTATAACATCAACTTTAGCTCTGTCGACCTCAATCCTGGAATTTGAAATCTTGTGGCGTGACAATGGCCCTTTTTAACACATGAAATGGCACTTGTCCTAATTTAGAACTAAGTTGGTGTCTTTGCACCGTTTAAGCATTTTATCTAAATGGAGAGGCCATGACGAAAGAAAAGATATCCTCCAAAGACCAAGAAATCATCTATAAAGACCTCCGTTGTTTCCTCGATCATATCGTGGAAAATGGCCTCATGCACCTTTGGTACGTTGCTCGGAGCATACATAACTAAAAATGCATACGCGGTAGGCAAACGTCCCATAAGGGCAAGTGAAGGTGGTCTTATCTTGGTCTTTTGGGTCAATAGGTATTTGAAAATATCCAGAATAAATAACAAAATATAAAAAAAAAACCTAAATTATTTTTTTTTTTTTTTCTGAAAACAATAGTATTCATTTCCCGCAAGTCTTTCGAGCATTTGGTCCATATACGAAAACGGGAAATGATCTTTACGAGTCGCATCATTAAGCTTTCGGTAATCTATACAAACTCACCACCCGGTAACTAGTCTTGTAGCAATCAACTCATTATCTTCATTTTCATTAACAGTCATACCACCCTTCTTAGGCACACAATGAACGGGACTCACCCACGGACTATCGAAGATAAGGTAAATCAATCCGACATCAAAGAGTTTAATAACTTCCTTTTTGATAACCTTATGAATTTTCAGATATATCCTTTTTTGATGTTGAACCGCCGATTTGAAGTCATCTTCCATTAAGATCTTGTGAGCACAAAAACTAGGGTCGATACCCTTAATGTCGGATATTTTCCATGCGATGGCCCGTTTGTGTGACTTAAGAACCTTTAAAAGGGCGGCTTTTTCTTCATTTTTTAAATCTTTAGAAATTATGACGGGTAATTTATCAGTTCATTCTAAAAACGCATATTCAAGATGAGACGGTAAATCCTTGAGCTCGAGCTCCGGAGGATCATCAATAGAATATTTTATCATTTTAATTTCCTCAATGATGTTCTTGGGAGGGAGTGGAGATGATGGATCATTATTTAATAACTTCTCAAGTAGAAGAAGGTCTCCCTCCGGATCAAAGTCGACATCATCAATTCCTGGTGGAATTGAATCATTTGTAAGACAAGCTTTGATTTCTTCCAAAATAAAGTCACCTCCTTCAAAAGGAGTAAGAGATGGGAAAGAAGTAGAAAGGATAGGATCTAAAGACGGAGTGGGATTGTCACTTTTAGAACTATCCGAAAATCCGAGAACTTCTTGAGCATACTCCTCACATGAAACGTCGATGACATCGATTCGATTAACCGATTCAGAATTATTGTAGGAGTATCTCGAAGTTTGACCAACTTTAAAAGTTATGGCTTCATCATTAAATCGAAGAGTTATTTCTTCACCGTAAACATCAATTAAAGCTCGAGCCGTCCTTAGAAAAGGTCTCTCGAGAATGAGAGGAACCCGTAGATCGGCATCGTAATCAATAACTATGAAATCAGCCAGATAATGGAACTTCCCCACTTTAACGAAGACATCTTCAGCGACACCTTTTGGTCGAGTAATTGATCGATCCGCAAGCCCAAGAGTCATTCAAGTGGAGGTAAGTTAGGGAAGAGAAAGCTTTTTCCATACGGAAAGAGGCATAAGATTGATGCTTGCACCAAGATCAGCCAAGGCTGAACATTCAACCATTCCTTAAAAATCACACGGTATAAGAAACTTGCAGGGGTCTCTAAGTTTTTCAGGCAACCTTTTTAGGATAACCGCCAAACAAATCTCATTCACCCGTGTTTTAACTAAGTCAAATAATTTTTCTTTATTATTTAGGAGACTTTTAAACATTGAAGCAAATTTTGGCATATGAAGAAGAGCATCCGCGAAACTAAGCTCGAAATGTAATTCCCTAAAGATTTCAACAAATTTTGAAGCTAAAATATCATCTTTTTCACGGAGCTTTTATTTGTTGGCTCATGAAGGATAAGGTATAGACGGTTTAGGCTTAGGAGCAACAACGGGTTCATCAATTGGAGCTTGAATTTGGACTACCGGAGGTTGGATGTTTTTGGTACTCGGTTGCACCGTATCCTTTGTCACCTCGGGTTCCCGTTCCACCACCTTAGGAAGAGGAGAAAGAGGAGGTGGAATCGGAGGTCCATCATATGAAATACCACTTCGGGTGGTGATTGCTTTCAAGTCACCCCTCGGGTTAGCAACGGTGTTGCTTGGAAGTGAACCCGTACCCGAAGAAGAAGCGGAATTCATTTGGAAAAAACTAGCCATCATATTCTTAAGTTTATTGGTTTGATTTGACATTATAGCTTTCATTTCATTCCTCATTTCGTTCTTGAATGTATTATTTTGATTTTGCACTGTAGACTGCATTTCATTTCTTAATTCTAATTTTAAATTACTAATATGATTTCTCATGGCTTGCATACTAGCCTCATTCGTTTTCTTAAATTTCTCCAAGTCACTCGAAGTAGTAACTTGAGTTTGAATCAGAGCTTGATAAGACTTATTTCCTTGATTGAAGTTATTTCCTCGATTCTGGTTAAACCCTTGATTTTACACATTCGGTTGAGCAAAACCGGGTGGTTGAAACTGATTAGCTATACTTTGGGGACGATAACTGGTATTTCCCTGATAGTAGTTCGCTGCGGCTGCTGAAACATATCCTAGAATATTGTCTTGATAGCTCAAAAAAGTGTTGCCATCGGTGGCAGGACACTATCGGTAAGAATAAGCACCGCCACAAGTAATACCAGATTCCTCAACATCTTTTACGGAAGCTGGAGCTGGGGTTACTTGATGTTGTTTAAACATTGTGGTCATAGCACTAGTCACGGCACTGGCTACGATACTGGCTATCTCTGAAGAATCAACATTACTTGTTTTTACTTGAGAAACAATCGGTTTGTTTCTTGAAGTACGAACTTTTGATTTGTTTTCAATAATTTTTAACACATCTTGTGCACTTCTTCCAAAAGATTGCCACCGGTGACAGAATTCAAAGAATCTTGATCGGATGGGTTTAAACCATTGTAGAAGGTATCGAGTTGATGCAATTCGGTAAAACCGTGATGTGGGCATGCTCGAAGGAAATCCTTGAAATGGTCTCATGCCTCACTAAACATTTCTTTAATCTTTTGATGAAAATTTGAAATTTCATTCCGGAGATTTGTTGTTTTTGAGGGAGGAAAGAAATGGTTAATAAACTTGGAAACAAGATCGTCCCAAGTGAGAATAGAACGAGAAGGTTCTTTGTCGAGCCAAATCCGGGCTGGACCATCGATAGAAAATGGAAAAAGCATAAGCTTAATCGATGTCTTGGGCACATCTTTGTACTTTAATGTAGAAGTAATCTTGTTAAAATATCGAATATGAGCATGAGGATCTTCTTTCTCAAAACCGAAGAATTGTTTTGAAGTTACAAGATTGATTAGACTATGCTTGAGCTCAAAATGCTCAGCAGGAATGGGCGGTACTACGACTGCCTCCGCATAACCCTTGGTGGGTGCACGGAGTAATTCTGCCATTGTACGTTGATCGGCCATCGTAACTACAAGAACCTCTTCAAGAGCGAACGGTTCGACTCTTTGTTTTGAACGTCTACGATTACGACGTTTCGGATTCGTAGAAGGTTCACCAACGAATTTTGAAGAAGAGCGAGTTTGCATAAACTAAAAACAAAATTAAGAGAAATAAAAATATTTTTGTAACCGATAATCGAACAAGTGTACAGTAGCTCTCTAGAAAAACGCACAAAGAGGCGGAGGAGCGGGTAAGCGCGAAGCATTTTAAAAACCTTCTCCTTTCGGGTTGAAATCGGATCAACCCTCCTTATACCTCTCTTATAGTTTGTAACCTAAAGGTGAGCCAAATTCACAAGTGACACAACGGTTGATTTGGTTGTTTTTAATTTTTTTTGGTATTTTGATTACTTAATAAGAGAAAATCACAAAAAAATTGAGAAAATAATTTTATTTTTTATTTTTATGGTTTTATAAAAAGAAAATATTCACAAATTAAAAGCGATAACTTCACGAGGAAGGGTCTTCAAAAACTAATCTTCAAACGTAAACACGATAATCGCACACACCTCCCCGGCAGCGGCGCCAAAAACTGATTCGTCTCCAAATACGTATATAAGGATATAATCAATAATAGTATAAGATAAGTATTCCGTAAGGCTTCTAGAAGATTACTTTTATCCAAAGTAAAATTCAAAACCTTCCCGAGTCGTATCCCGACGAGGTGTGAATTGAAAATCGATTAAGTTCGTGATCGCGTGATTTGAATGGTTTAAGAGATTTTTATTTTGATTTCTAATTCTACTAATGAAAACGCATAAAACATGTAAAGGCAAGCAACAATTAAAGCAATTAAAGATTGGACCTAAAAACGTTAACGAGAATCCTAAAAACGCGACTTAAAACCTAAATTATCAAAATTTAACCCTAAAACTATTTTTTTATTTTTTATAAATCCTAAATGACTAAAAATAATTTTAGAAAAAAGAATTATATTTTTTTTACTTTTATTTTATTTATTAGGAATTAAAAACAGTTTTAATCTAAATTAAATATTTACAATTAGTAAACTAATTATTAAAATTCTAGAAAAATTATGAAAAGTACTATGAACTAATCTAAACTTAGGAAAAATAAAACGGGAAAATAAGCTGAAACAAATAAGCAGTTATAAAGCAAATAAGCAAATTAGCTTAAAACCTAAAAACTCCTATAACAATTAAATGGCACAAAGAAAGAATTGAAAAAGACCCAAGGCAGTTGGTTAAGTGTTGTGTGTGTGAGGTGTTGGTGTTATAAAGGAGAGGTCACAGGTTCGACCCCTGTGACCTTTCTTTTTAAAAAAACATTTTTTAAAATTTCTTTTTGAAAAAGCTTCTAACCACTAAAATAAGCACTTTTAACAAAATGACTTTTTGCTGAAAACCACTAATAAGCCAAAAATAAGCTACCTAAATCTAACAAAATTGATTAAAAGCTAAATGATATTAAGCTACAACTTGTTTGGACTTTTTGGACACAAAAAGATAAAGGAAAAACAAATAAGCTGCAAACAAAACCTCACCTAGACCTATTATGCTCTAATGACTCAAATTAACATGAAAATATAAAAAACTACTAAAAAGCTTAAAACAACAGACATACAAAGACCAGACTCTAAGGACCTAAGTCTAACTTTTTAAGATATAGTTTTAAGGACCAAAAATTATGTACTTAGAATTAAGCTACAAGCTTAAAATAGATTAAGAATAGGACTCAAATAACAAGTATAAGCAAAATTCAAGCAGATTAGCTAATGAAATAAGCAAGAAAAAGAGACATGAAACAGACAGACTACACTAACATATTTTTGGCTTTTTGAAAATTATGACAGTTTAGAAACCTAATTCTAAGACTCAAATAGCTAAATGAAAGCTAAAACTCAAAAATAAGCTACAGACTTTGACCCTAAGGACACAATTAAGCTAATCATAAGCAAACAATCCTTAAAAATAAGCTAGAAAAGCAAAGATGAAAAAGGTCAGTATATGCTGATCAAAATCAGTATATACTGAACCTTGTTTTTAGCCCTAAATTCAAGCTAGAAAAAGCTATTATGAAAACTCAAAAAGCTAAAACAGATCAAGCTTGATGCCTAATGAGCTTATTTTATCAAATTCAGACCATAAAACAAGCTTAATCAAACCTAAATTAGCTAATGAAAATTGGCTTTTAGACTATGAAAATGAGACTTAAGAAACTATGACAGATTTGACTCAAACACAAATAACAATTGCACACTCATATTAACTAAATACTACTGCATTAAGGAACCAAATGCAAGCATGAAAATGAGCACTTAAAACAACTTTTAAACAAAATTAGTTAAAAGCAGTATTAATAAGCTTAAACTCCACAGATTCTAAGCAAGGATACTTAGAACCTTAAAAAGCAATTTCACCTTTGAAAACTTATAAAAGCTGAATTATAAGCTTAGAATGAGCTTATCAAATTTGGCTTAAAGGTCAAAAGGCAAACAAACAGTACTAACTTAAGTTAGTACTGCTTGTGCCAAACACCCCTTAAGAAATTTAAAAACCATTTTAAAGCTTAAATCAGTTTAATATAAGTTGTAAAAAGCTAAAACAGATTAAGACCTTATAGAATTAAGTCCAATTAAGAAAAGTTTGAGCATAAACAAGCTCTTATCAATAAGCTAGAACTTTAAGCTTGTTTAACTAAATCAAGGCATTTTATATGAAAAAATCAATCAAAAAAAGAAAGTCATAAGCTATAAACTATTGCTAACATGCATCAATAAGACTAAATAAGCAACTATAAGTAGGAATAAGCAATCAACAAGGAATTTGATAAGCTAAATAAGCAAAACAGATTTTGAGCATAAAAGAGAGAAAGGGAGAGGCACCTTGATCCCAGCTAAACATGGACTTAATTGCTCTATAGAGCTTAAATCAGCTAGCTAGCTTATAAATAAGCTAAGAATAACCCCATAAGCCTATCCAAATCTGGCTTATCTTCCTATTGGCTTATTCAAGAATTTTTGGTGAATTTGAGTGAACTGCTTATTCAGTTAAGTTATAGGCTAACTTAACTGAATACGGATTAGCTTATTTTATGACAAGGGCTTATTGAGCTTATTAAGTGAAATCCAAATACATTTTTAACAAATTTGCATAAAGGTAAATTCTAAATTCATAACAGTTTAAGACAAAACTACATTTTATTAATGATTAAAACATTACAATACTTTGAAAAAGGAAATTACAAATTAAGAACAATAAGCTAAAACTTTAAGCTAAAAACGACTAAAAAATCCCCTTTAAGCTGTATGAGGGGTCTTCTATTTATAGTCCTTAGCAGAAGGATATAGGTCCTTGGTGTGTTTGTTGTGTGAGGAGTTGAGAAGCTCTCATCATAGCCATCCATTCTTTCTTTTTCTCCAAGTTTTTCATTCTTGGCCCTTGATCATATGCCACGTCCCATCACCAATCATTAGCACGGATTGCCAGCGTGTCATTCCTTAAAACGTCACTGCTTGCGTCAGGTTGGCTTCTAGAAATAAGAGGCAAGCGTGTGATTGAGGTGAAAAAGTTTACCCTGCGTGTTGAGTGTGTGAAAATGGGAGGGAAAGAAATGTGAAAACGATGTACAGTAAATCCTATTTGACTGTGTGTTTGACCCAAGTTTATAAACGTGGGTTGACAGATATTTTTACTTGGGCTTGGATCAGGAATTAGGATTTATGATTTGGATTTTTGGATTAAAAATGGAATAAGGGTTTAAGGTTTTAAGGTTTATATAGATACAATCCTTAATGGGCTGACCCGGCCTAATAAAATGGGTCCGGGTTGGTCCGTAAAAGATGGGTACGCCTTCGGCTTCAGTTTTTCGCGCTCTTTCCATTCCGTGCTCGGTTTTGTCCGTTTTGTTTCGTTTTTGTCCTTTTGTGCAATATCTGTTACTAGCAAGACACAATTCACAATACAAATGAATACAATGCATTTTTCTGTATTTATTGGTCATTATTGGTCTTTTTAGCTTGTTTTATTAGGTAAAAGGTATGTGTATTTAAGCACATACCAGATGCAGCCACCATGTGTGCAGAATCTTGATCCATATCTTCTAGCAAAGTTTCTCAAAGCAACAAGCTCTGATACCACTTTTTGATCCCACTTTAATAGATCAAATTCCTTAAGCTTGTATAAGGATTAGTTACATTAGATAAATCTAACACAACTATAGTAGAAACTTTATTTGAATGTATTAAAGATTATGCGGAATCTAATCTTTAATATTAAGAAGAACTATCAATGAAACAATAATTATATGAACATATAATTCAACAAACAAAAGCTCTAATATTATTAATAATACGAATACTCTCAAAGTATCAGGGTTACAAAGACCTTGAAGCTATGATGATTGTTTTTTATTTTTCTTTAAAAACTCTATATATCAAACTCTATATTTTAGGACCTCCTTTTATACACCAAGGAGTCCTAAATGGCTTACAATACTTTCCTAAGAATATCAAATCTTTTAAACAAATAAGTTATACATATCTTTTACCAAAATATCTCATACAAATCACATAAGCAGTACTAACTAACTCAGCAGTGCTAACTTTTTCACTACACATTAACTCCTCACAGCTAACTTGTACTACCATAGTTAACTTTTGTACTAGCAGTAGTAACTACTTAGCATATTTTCCAGTCTTTATCTCTAAGCAGTCTTAACTTCCACTAGCAATAGTAACTTCCTCTTAGCAGTAGTAACTTCCTCTAGCAGTAGTAACTTTGTACTGGCAGTTGTAACTTCACCAGCAGTCTTAAACACTTAGAATAATTTTCATTGAAATTCTCCAGCAGCACTAACTTTGACTGAGCAACATTAACATCAATAAGAGCAACAGTAACTCCAAACAGCATCAAGAAGACTTTTAATCCTAACATTCATTAAAGCTCCTACAACATTATTCCCTTTGTACACCATCTTATCTTTTGTTATAGCATGATGATGTGAAACCTTTGGATTGACTTGGTATCTAGCACAGGCACACACTGCAAACATGATGTCAGGTCTTAAAGATGTAAGATACATCAATGAACCAATCATTGACCTATACATAAATACGAACTCCAGTCTTCCCATCTTTATCTTGAGGCAAATGCTGTTGAGTTTCCATTGGTGTGCTGTAGACATTACTTCTATAAACCCAAATTTTTGTTAAAATTCAACAACGAATATTTATCGTGACTAATAAATATCATAATTCCATCCTCCTCTGTATACTTGTAATCCCTAAGAAGAAATTAACTTCTTCCCATAGAATTCATCTGAAATTTTCGCATGCATTAACTGTCTCAAATGCCTATGCATACTCCTTCTTTGTTTAACCCAAAGATGATATCATCCACATAAACCTGGACAGTAAAATATCACTTTTTGTGACTTTTGATGAATAAGATCTTGTTAATTTTCCCTCTTTGAACCCATTTGTCCAACAGATAATGTTACAAGGTTCATATCAAGCTCTAGAGCTTGATGTAGTCCATACAGTGGTTTTTTTCAACCTTGTAAACTCTATCAGGAAAGTCTGGACTTCAAATCCTGGTGGTTACATACATACACCTCTCTCCTCTTCTTCAATTTTCCCAAAGAGAAAACACTTTTTTGACTCCATTTGATACACACCCAAAATCTTTAAATGAAGCATAAGCAAAAAATAGCCCTAATTGCCTTTAGTTCTGCAACAGTGCAAAGACTTTCATCATAGTTAATCCCTTCTTCTTGTGTGTATCATTGAGCAACCAATCTTGCTTTATTTCTTATCTCAATTCCCCTTTCATCCTTTTTATTCCTGAAAACCCATTTAGAGCCTATAGCTCTTTTTCTATATGGTAAATCCACTAAAGTCCAAACTTCTTGTAACTTGAATTGTAGAAGCTCTTCCTGTATAGCCTCTATCCAGCTTGGATCCTTCAATGCATGAATTACCTTTTTGGGTTCTTCTTGTGATTAAAAGCAAGCAAACAAGCAGTTTGAAGGTCTTTATGGTTTGTTCTTTGTTGAATAGTACTAACAAACCCATGTTCCTTCAAATTCTTTGACATCTTTCTTGTTTGTGTAGCTGATTGCAAATCTCTAATCACTTGATCAAGAGGATGATCTTTATGAATTCTTGTAGTTGGAATAGGACTGACTTGGATTGTTGAATCTAAATTGTTCATGTCAGCCACTACACCATCATCTTCATCATTTCTTGTGAAGTCAAATATGCTATAATCTTCTAAAGCAGGCATATTTGGATCATCTGGAAGTTCAATGCTTGTTTTTCCACCAACAGCATTAACTTCATTTGTGCCATCAGCATTAATAGTGTTAGTGTTGTTAACATTATCTTCCTTCTCTTGATCATTACATTCACTATCTTTTCTTAGATCTTCATCAACCTTCTTTCCATCATCACTTGAAGGTTTGGATCCATCATCCTGATAACTCTTTAGATCTTAGGAAAATGGTGGATCAGCGGTCCATAATGGTAGCAAAATGTAATATTTGACAGGTTATGTCTCCTTTCTAGCTTGTCCTGCATTATCACTAGCTTTTGTACCTGCAAAATCATTAGACTGTGTACCAGCAACAATTGGCTCATAATTCATTATTCTTGTTAGTGCATCAATATCAAATAGCTAATCTGATCCACTACCTACAACATTAGGTGTACTCTAACTAAACCTAATATGCAAGTTTTCTTCCACTATTCATGTTCTACTATTAAATACTCTAAAGGCTTTACTATTTAAAGAGTATCCAATAAAAAAAAAAAAAAACATCATCAGCCGTAACCATCAAATTGCCTAAGTGATCTATGGTATTAAGAATATTAACAGGACACCCAAATGGTTCTCATAAAAAACTTAAAGTTATTGTTTTAAACCATGAAAAATTTCACATGGGGGTCTTTGTTAGAGGATTAACTACTAACAACTCTATTTTGCACATAGCAAGCTAGTAATTAACGCTTCTCTGCCCAAAAAGTAGTTGGGCAACTTAGAATCAGCTAGCATAGTCCCTAACACAGCCTTAATTAGTGTCCTATTCCTCCTCTCAGCAACTCTATTTTGTTAAGGAGTTCTAGCTACACTAAATTGTCTCAAAATACCTTCACTAACAAAACTGATTTATTTTCATCTATTTTTAAACACAGTCCATTATCACATCTATCACCTTAACCATGGTTGATCTACTAGATTTTCTATCCCAGTTATAAAGGACTTAAGAATGCCACTAGTCTCATCCTTAGTAGCTAGAAAGAAAACTCATGTAAACCTATTGTAATCATCTTTGACAACTAGGCAATATATTTTCTTCATAAGGATTTTTACAAATGTTGGACCAAGCAACACAGGTTTTGATCATTTTCAAAAACTTTGGAAGGTAAACCACTTACAAGATTTCCTTTAACCAATTTATTCATGGTTTTAAAATTTAAGTGACCTAGCCTTCTATGCTAAAGTTTAGATTCATCAGATGTGGCTTTTGCAAAAAGGCAAGTTAAACCTCCTTTAGTAATTATGTTCTTTAAATCAACACTATACATATTGTTCTTTCTAGGAACTCTAAGTAAAACTTGACTTTCATCAATTAACTTAAAGTTTGGAGATAAAACAGTACATTCAGTGTCATTAAAAAGAACACTATTCTTTTTATCACATATTTGTGAGACACTAAAGAGATTAAACTTTAACTCTCTCACAAAATACACATTTTCAAAATCTAGATTACCAGTTTTAATGGTACATTTTCCTATATTTCATCCTATTGGGATTCCCTCCAAAGCAACATATCCTCCATCTATCTCTTCATAGTCTATAAGATCGGACATGTCCTGTCATGTGCCTTGAGCATCCACTATCAATCACTCCTTGATCCATAAATCCATTTTATGGATTTTCCTTTTTAGCTTGTTTTATTAGGTAAAAGGTATGTGTATTTAAGCACATACCAGATGCAGCCACCATGTGTGCAGAATCTTGATCCATATCTTCTAGCAAAGTTTCTCAAAGCAACAAGCTCTGATACCACTTTTTGATCCCACTTTAATAGATCAAATTCCTTAAGCTTGTATAAGGATTAGTTACATTAGATAAATCTAACACAACTATAGTAGAAACTTTGTTTGAATGTATTAAAGATTATGCGGAATCTAATCTTTAATATTAAGAAGAACTATCAATGAAACAATAATTATATGAACATATAATTCAACAAACAAAAGCTATGATGATTCTATGAATAACTTGTTTTTTATTTTTCTTTAAAAACTCTATATATCAAACTCTATATTCTAGGACCTCCTTTTATACACCAAGGAGTCCTAAATGGCTTACAATACTTTCCTAAGAATATCAAATCTTTTAAACAAATAAGTTATACATATCTTTTACCAAAATATCTCATATAAATCACATAAGCAGTACTAACTAACTCAGCAATGCTAACTTTTTCACTAGCAGCATTAACTCCTTCAGCAGCTTTAACTTTGTACTAACAGTAGTAACTTTTCCACACACATAACAGGCCTTATTAAACATCTCAAAATTGCTCCCTAGTTTTTGAGACATCATATTGTTCCAATTTCTTTGATTACCTCTTGGAATGTGAGTGTTTTGCCTATGTTTCTCAACTTGTTTAATAGTTTTCTCTTGTTGCTTAGGTTTGACAAACTCTATCTTAGCAATACTATGCTTAACTGTTTTCTTCTTAGTTTCAGTTTGAGACACATTTTCTTCCTCATTATCTGACATCCAATCTTCAATAATTGAGGAATCATCAGACTTCCTAACTACCTTAGACACTTCTTCATCAGACTGTCTGTTCTCAACTACAGGCTTATTAACAAACTCATCTAAACCAGTAAAAGACAAATCAGGTGTTAGAGGCATGAAATTTCCTGTGTAGGGAGGTGGAACTGCATTATATTTTTCATAGCCTAAACCTTTCTTGCAATTATCAACAATCTGACACTCTATGAGCTTGTTTAAACTATTAGATGCATTTTTAAGCTTCTTCCTAAGCTCTCTAATAGTTATTTCTCCTACTTGAATATCCCATTTTAAGCCATTAATGTTTTCTACATAAACAGACTCATTCTTTTTATAAAATTCAAGTTTTTCTTCCACTGATTCTAAACCTGTTTTATAACCAAAAACCATTAAACTAGATTTCTTTAAATCTCTTAATAGTTGATCATTTTGAGATTTAAGTAATTTAACAGTTTCCATACAAGATTTTGAACAATTTGAATCATTGGATACCTCTGAGTCAGGACTTGAAGATGAGAAAGCCATGTGTGCATAATTAGGTCCTTCCTCTGCCTGATCACTCCAGTCATATCCACCAAGACCATCACATGACACCAAAGCTGTGGAAGTAGTTGTTTCCATAGGCACACTCCTTTTTGAGATTTCCTTGTTCTTGTTGTCTTGATTTCTTGGAGCTCTACACTCCCTAGTAAAATGTCTCCTCTTGTGGCAGTTGTAACACTCCACTTTGGACTTATCAAAACCAATAGTCTCATTGCCATTAATAGTAAGCTTTCTTCCTGTATTCTTCAAAAACCTTCTAGCCCTCATAGTTAACATGGCCATTTGCCATCTCAAATCCATCTCTTCTATGTCATTAGGATGGATTTGTTGCAAGTCCTCATGTGCAAGTTGGGACTATTTGGTTGACTAGCAAAGAATGAACAAATAACAGCATCACTCAAGTTATCAATATTTGTAGAGTAAGCAGTATTAACTTGAGTGCTAGCAGTATTAACTCCATGAGCAGCATTAACTGCTTCATTAGTGTTGTTAGTGTTGTTATTTGAAGAGGACACAAAAGCCATGTTCTGTGTGCTTAAACTTAAGCTAGACATCCCTTTAACTTCTGGTTCATACACCTTAAGGTTGTTATAGAGATCATCCATGCTTATTTTTTCTAACTCAGCTTTATTCCTCCACATAACAGCATGTATGTTCCACTCAGGTGACAAGCTTCTTAATAACTTTTGATTAACATCTTCTTGTGAAAGCTTTTCATCCAAAAGCTCTAACTGACTCACAAGCTTTTGAAGCCTATCAAAGGTTTGATCAAGCATCTCTGAGCTTGGAGCAGTGAAGTTTTCATATTGCTGCTTTAAGAGATTTCTTTTAGTCTTCTTAGTAGCTGCATTCCTACCGAATCTCTTTTCTACAGCTTAGCATCCTTTATAGAGTTAAACTTTAACTGATGTTCATTGGGAATGCCCATCATTAAATTATTTCTAGCCTTCACTTCTAATCTTCTCTGAGCCTTATCTTCAGCAGATGTAATAGGCATCACTTTTTCAACACCTTCCACAACTGTTGTTTTTGGCAAGGTTGCACCATTCTCTATGACTTCCCACAGTGTATAGTCTATCATCTGGATGTATTGTTCAATCCTCATCCTCCATATGTACAGAATCTTGATCCATATCTTCTAGCAAAGTTTCTCAAAGCAACAAGCTCTGATACCACTTGTTGATCCCACTTTAATAGATCAAATTCCTTAAGCTTTTATAAGGATTAGTTATATTAGATAAATCTAACACAACTATAGTAGAAACTTTGTTTGAATGTATTAAAGATTATGCGGAATCTAATCTTTAATATTAAGAAGAACTATCAATGAAACAGTAATTATATGAACATATAATTCAACAAACAAAAGCTCCAATATTATTAATAATACGAATACTCTTAAAGTATTAGGGTTACAAAGACCTTGAAGCTATGATGATTCTATGAATGACTCATTTTTTATTTTTCTTTAAAAACTCTATATATCAAACTCTATATCCTAGGACCTCCTTTTATACACCAAGGATTCCTAAACGGCTTACAATACTTTCCTGAGAATATCAAATCTTTTAAACAAATAAGTTATACATATCTTTTACTAAAATATCTCATACAAATCACATAAGCAGTACTAACTAACTCAGCAGTACTAACTTCTTCACTAGCAGCATTAACTCCTTCAGCAGCATTAACTTTGTACTAACAGTAGTAACTTTTGTACTAGCAGTAGTAACTACTTAGCATATTTTCCAGTTATAGGATCCCAATTTTCACACAAATATGAACTAGAGAGAGAAAGCTAGAGAGAGAGAGAGTAGATGGGAGAAACATATGAAAAACACACTATTTTGTGTGTGTAAAAATGATTCAACCAACACCCTCTCCATGTGTGGAGAGGGTTTAAATATGTCTTACACGCCCCATAAAACGGGCTATGGTGTGGGCTTACAGTGGGTAAAGACCCGGCCTAATACCATAAGTCATACAATTATTGTTCCAACTACGAGCTATGCTAAATATGAAATACATAGGGTGACCGAGTCTTTTTCTTAATCCTAACAATCTCCCCCTAAGGGAGGTCACCCCAGAAAATACAATTTGAATCCTAGCATTTTATGAGTTGATCTTTGACTCTAGCTCGTAGTCTTTGATTCTTCAAGTGCTATCTTTGTACGGCAAGTAGTGATCTTAAAGCATAGTTCCTTTGACTTGTGTGATCTTTGAGCTTTCTTTGAGATCATCAGCCACAGTAAATCTCTTAATCATCCTTGTTGTAAAGTATTACCTCCATGTGATGTTGTGACCTTCGGACCGACATGCTCACACCTTTCTGGATCATGATAGCAAGCATCTGAGTTGCGGAAGCTGTGTTGTAGGTCTTTCAGCTATCATGATGGCTTAGATTAGGAATATGAAGTGCGAGCATGGGGTTGTGAGTTGACATATCTCTGGCCAGCAGCTGCAACCGTTGGGATTCCTGCAAATATATGTTAGTAATAAACAAACAAAAGTGTCTTTGTTCACTTTCGTTGAATAAGGTTGCAAGAACCACGGTTCCCCGTTGATCAGTATAAATACTGCCTGTGATTAGGTAGAATTCAGAAGAATCTCCTTGACAGGGTTTTGCAGCTGTACTAGCCGTTCTCAATACCGGAACGTCTCAAAGCAGACAACACGAAATGAGTGAACCAGTGAGTTACTATCTCACTGATTGAAGAGAAAAATGGATTTGAAAATCAATCTCTGTGTCACTCATGAAATGGTTTTTGTGACACTTTGAGAGTTTTTAATCATAAAAACATAGTTTTCCATCCAATGTCAATTCACTTCCTGGAACAAGTTTGATTCATAAAGAATCGCACCATTGTTGCTTTCCGGGTGTCACAAGTTTAATCCATGATGGACTTCACATGTCACCTACCATAGAGCTTGTTTGATGTTGGCTCTAGCAGGATTTCCATCGTCATTGTGAATATTTACGTATCACTCGAATGGTCTGGCAATACCATGAGGATAATGCGTAGGACTCTTATGATATCACTTGTTTTCACAGTGTGTGAATAACAAATATAAGTTGAATTAGTGTCCTAGCGAGATAGGTGGTTGATCTCATGGCTCTAGACTCAATAGTGCATTTTTGGTTTTTAGTAGTCGAAGGCTGAAGTAGACTGCCACCTTTTCAATATCATCTAACTCAGAGTGAGAGAGACGATAGAAATGTAATGATCTCCGTGAGAAATGAAACAAGAATCCTTCGAGGGATCTTGAGTGGCTAGGGAGGGTTGTGCAGCGTATCACTGGGTCCATGATACTTGTCTTCAATGTCAGCAATCAACCATGTGATTCTGACAGCATATGTATTGACCCGGTTTCTGCCTAATGTTTAAGGAGGGCTGCTTTCTTTTCACCCTTTATCTTAACATTTCTTTTTCATTCTTCAACCCCTTCAGTGCATACCGAGACTTCATTACTAGTACCTTGTTGGGTTTATTCCAGTACTAGCTCCATCTCAGTCGGCACTCTTCCCTTACTCACACTTTACTCCTTTTTTGTATCATACCTAAGGACTTCTACACTAACTAGTGGATTGTCCCTGGGTAGATCCCTTCGGCTCTGGCGGGATCATGGGAACATGTACCTAACCATACCATCCTTATAACTCTGATAAAGTAAATACAGGGTCGGTCTTTTGGTACTGTTCTCTTCGCCATAAAACCATTTGAAAATCAACCAAGGTACTTGTGATATAGATATCAAAGCCTTTGTACCTTGATTGTTTTGGTTGTTGAGAAAATCAAAAGGTTTTCAAAAAATACTGGTCAATTTCATATACTGGAAACAGTTGATCATAAAGAAACCGCGCCATCGTTTCTTTCTAGTTGTTACAAGCTTGATCTTGAAGAGGATCTCACATGTCACATACTAAGAGCTTGTTTGAAGTTGGCTCTAGAAGGATTTCCATCTTCATTGTGAGTACTTTCAATCACTCGGATGTTTGGTATACAAAGAGAATAATGCGTAGGACTCTTAAGGATCTTTACTTGTTATCACATTGTGTGATGAACAAGCATAGTTTGTATTAGTGTCCTAACGAGATTTATGGATGATCTCATGGATCTAGACTCAATAGTGCATTTTTGGTATTTAGTAGTCGGAGGTTGGAACAGACTGCCACCGTTTCAATATCGTCTAACTCGGAGTGAGAGAGACGATAGAAATGTATTGATCTCCATAAGAAATGAAACAAGAATCCTTTGAGGGATCTTGAGTGGCTAAGGAGGGTTATGCAGCATATCACTGGGTCCATGATACTTGTCATTCCCCCCCCCCCCCTCAATGTCAGCAATCAACCATGTATGATTCTGACAGCATAATGTATTTTGACCCGGTTTCTGCCTAATGTTTAAGGAGGGCTGCTTCTTTTCACCTTTTATATTACACATTTCTTTTTCATTCTTCTCCTCTTCAAGTGCTTACCGAGACTTCTTTAATTGATACCTTGTTGGTGTTGTTCCAGTACTAGCTCCAATCTCCGTCTGCATATTCCATTTATTCTCACATTACTCCTTTTTTATCATACCTAAGGACTCTCTACTCTAATAGTGGATGTCCCTGTGTAGATCCTTCGGCTCTGGAGTGGGTCATGGGAACATTGTACATATCCTTACCATCATTATAACTCCGATAAAGTGAGTACAGGGTCGGTCTTTTGGTACAGTTCACTTTGCCATAAAACCAGTTGAAAAATCAATCAAGGTACTTGTGATATAAATATCAAATCCATTGTACCTTGTTTGTTTTTGATTATATATAGAAACGCTCCCCCTCAACACGTGCATCGGTAATCGAAATTGTTTGGCACATGGAGGGAAGAGTACCTGCTTGAGTCTTAATAGATCATATTTTTTCAAGATTTAATATTTAAATCACATTCATCTCCCCTGATCAAAAATTCTCAAAACCTTTGAGATTTAGGATATCAATTGATTTAAATATGTTAGAAACATTTAGGAGAAAATTGTGGCTGATAAAATACAGCCGATATTGGAAACATATATATGCTCCCATCAATTTAATGAGCGATTATGTTAGTGTTCAGTTATGAGTAGTTTTAAATGATCTTAGAGTTTAACGAGAAACTCAATGAGAAATTCATAGTTTGACACATAACACTGATACACACACTACTTATGATGTACAGATTATGTATGAGACAGGACATGAAATGTTCAAACAAAGTGGCACAGTCATTTAGTCCATGTTAGCGATCTGTAGTCCGTCTCGATACTCTCCAGATGGAAGTTGTCTTAGCTTCCCCCGAAACTTCTATCATTTTGAGTAAGATGCAAATATTTCTTGCAAGCCGCATTAAGATGACTTGATGTTAAGCCCAAATATTCTAAGTACACAAATATATCGAAAACCAAAAACATCAAAGTCAATAAGTCCCGATGAGCGTATTTTCCTTACTAGATTGTGATGATATAAATTGAAACACAAATGTTTGCTAAGTCTGGACTGTCACAATAATCCCCCTTATATAGCCGAAATCATAACACTTGAGGCAACTAAGTCCTGAATGTCATATTTCTTCTTGCAAGACATTGACTATCTAAAGGAATCATCATACTTATCAAACCTATGTGTACCTCTTTGGTCAACAAATTCTACTCCTTTGAAAATGAGCTTAGTGATTAATTGATTAGGGAAATATTAATCGAATCAGTAACATATCTTCAACTTCAAGGCTTCTAAAACTACATAATTATTTCCAAACAAACCTAAGCCTTTTAATCTATGAGATGTTGGATTAGTGATCGAATGTAGTTGTAAGCTAGCCACTAATCTTGAAATTATATTTGTAGCCCCAAGATATTAACTTATGACAACTGAAGCCCTTGGAGTTAAAATTAAATTAACTCCCCCTCAAATTATTATCCGTTAAGTTAAAACTTTTTCCATATAATTACCGTGACATGTTGAAGATAATTAGAAAACACTTTCTCCCCCTCGAACAAAGACCCGTATTCTATTGACATATCTATTGTGTTTGTTCGAGTGGTCGAAATTTCTTAAAAATCTGTCTGTAGTGTCGAAACTGATTCTGATTTGATTAAAACACTTTTCAAATGATTAACCCGAACTTGATTGATAAGATCAATATTTTTGAGAAAAATCGTTCGGGTTATAAAACTTATACCAATGGCAACCTAGGTCCTTCTAGTTGTAAATTAAAAGGAGCAAGTTCCTAATTTCCATATGAAGCATTCTAAATCCTGACATCTAAAGCCTCCTTTTCTGTTTACTCCTTGATTATTCAGAAAGATCATTTTGAAAGAATTATTAGCACATTTCTCACCCTCAAACAATGTCCCGTATTCTATTTAAAGAGCTGTAGACATTGTTTGAGTGATAGAAAATTCTTTTAAAATCTTTTTCTGATGAGAGACTGAGATGACTTATTTAGTTTTGAGAGACAACACCTTTTCCACCATGGTTAACACAAATAATTTTGAAGAATCATAGAAGAAAAATTATTTGGTTAAAAAAAGAAGACTTCTCTTCTTTATCAAGAAATAATGCACTGAAACGTACATTAAATCGAGGGTGCATGGATATAAAGTAATTCATGCCCGGGAGAACTTAATCACCCGTTGTTAGGAACAGCCGTCTTTTTGGCGACGTGCTTTCCTCATTTTGAAAACCGGGTTGCATATCAAAAATAATAGCAAGCCATTTTTGACATGTTTTGAAAAACATTTGAAACTTCTGTTCGAACTTTATTTACAGCATCGTGTCATTATTGAATGACATTTCTAACGCCGTAAATGTTATCGATGCCAGAAGACATGCCATGAAAAACATATTTTTGGTATTTTCTGATTTTATATTTTTGTATTTCATTTTCTTGGTTTTATATTTTTGTATTTTGATTTTTTTGGAAAAGTTTTATGAAAATGGAAAATTTGTGGAAGATGTTGACCTGAATACTGAAGAGAAGATGTTATTCTGTTCGTTGTAGAAGTCTGTAGTCAACATCACTTAAACTTTCACCACCAAAGCTTTCGAGGCTCCTGAATGTTTGTCTGATCTTGAGCCTCCTCATCATGAAGCTTTGATAGCTTCCCCCAAACCGATAATCTTATTTTTGAGCAGATTCAAAGTTTTCTTACAAGCTTAGAATAATTAAGTGCACAGCGGAATTCGTAGCAAACTACATCAAATATTGCTGCTCCTTTTTAGAATAAGCACAGTGATTATCCGTTCGGGGGGTCATCAAATAGATCAGCAACGTATCTTCTCACACTTGAATAATTCTTCTTATATTTCTTCCAGCTGAAGGCTAAAGTAATGCAGACCAAAAGTATCAAGCGATCTCTTCCCCCATGTAGTTGAAGAGATGCAGTCAATCTCATTATATGAAGCCCAAACACCCGAAGTACACACTCAATCCCATTAAAAGAAGTCAAAATCGTAGCATCAAAATCAATTAAGACCCAGAAATGCAATTTTCTCCCTCTAGGTGAGTTGTAGTGAGAATTACTAAACCAAAAGTCAACTAAGGTCCTGAGTGTAAGCAATTTATACGTATGTATGTCGACATGATAACATCAAGACCCAGTACCATAAAAACAAACTAAGTACCGGATGTTGTCGAAATGATAACCACCAAAACCCGTATCGTAAAAATCAAGTAAGTACCGGCATGAACACATTACAATAGTTTCACCAAAGTCAAACTAAGTCCGAGTGAAGCAATTTATCTCGTATGCATGTGGAAATGATAACACCAAGACAGTACCATAAAAATAACTAAGTACCGGATGTAGTCGAAATGATAACACCAAAACAGTACCATAAAAACAAGTAAGTCTCGGATGAACACATTTCTTCCTGCAGGATGCTGACTAACTAGGGGAATCATCATAACCACTGTGTACTCTTTTATCATCAGAAACGGTTTCTTACATCTCTTCCCCCACGTAGTTGGAATAATACACCAAAAGCCATGAGATACAACACTGATTTTCTCTGCGATCATGACATTTGTCCTTCCGGAATGGACCTTCAAATAAGGAAAAGGTATGAAGTTCGTCATGTGTACTCGTTGTGCGTTCAGATGTATGTCTCCTTCCCCCTTGCTGGTTTTGATACCTCAGAATCAGCAACACATTATACGCACATGTACTTGAAATCTTGTGAGAAGAATAAAATAAGCCCAAATGTATCCCATGAGAATCAACTGTTGATCAAGTCCACTACTATTAAAACATCTCTTGACTATCTTTACCGACCCTTTTGTAGGCTATTTGAAGTGACCACTGATGGAGTAAACCCGATATACCAAACTTGAAATTGAAGTAGAATTCCCCGTTCTTGTGACTTAAGCTTGCACAAATGTTGGAAGAACGGTGTAGATAATTTATGCTCCAATCAAATCTCTAAGTACTCAATACCCCTCCCAAAGTATGAGGACATTCATCTCACTTGTGATTATCACATCGTCTTCTGCGTGTGACACTGAGTACTATAACGTAACTCCTTTAAGTGATAGTTATCTAGGTCTTCAACCATCCACCCCGACTGCTGGTAACTAGATAAACAAAGTTTTTAGCTTAAAACTTAAGCTCGAGCCAAAAAAGGGTTTTTAATTTTTCATTGAAAATATTGCATCCAACCACCTCGACTTCAAGATAAAATAAGAAACACGCCTTCGTGAAAACCAACTTCAATATTCTTATAAGTGATACCCTGATCATCTCCGTGTCAATAGAAAATTATACCAAATCAAGCCTTAAAAAATCAAGTATCATGATTCTTTATAAAATTGATCCGGTCTCGTCACTTAGAAAACAAATTTTCACTTTGTTCATTTTTAAATCCCGTTAAAACCATTAATCAAATTTTAGTTCATAATACGTAACTAAGAAAATTTAAGTCACGATGGCCTTATCTAGAACTCCGTCATATTTTTGTCAAATAACGTGGCCTTAACCCGTTAAAAACCCGAGCCCAAGTCATAGTTACTAATTTTTTGGATTATACTTGTATTTTTACTATGCCACCACACAAAAGTCCAAATGAAAAATTTCGCATCTCACAAGGCTTGTATGCGTGCCATAGTTATCATTCAATACAAAAAAAAAAAAAAAAAAAAAAAAATAAAAACAAAAAAAAAAAAAAAAAAAAAAAAAAAAAAAAAACAAACAAAAAATACAAATAAAAATAAAAAAAAAAAAAAAAAAAAAAAAAACAAAAGTAAGCCCAAAAACACTTCTTAAATATTCGGCCCAATGTCTACCATAGCAATACCGACCCATGACAACACGGCCTACTCTACACATCACATGAATCGGCCTAAAAAAATGTTCAATACACCACCAACCCATCAACTAGAACCATTGTACCAGTTAACAAATTTCGGCCCAAAACTTTTTTCTATACCCGGCATGTATGTTGTGTAACTGATCCATTAAGTGGTGGTATATAACTTCACAAACCCTAATTAGTCTCCACAAACCTAACCCTAATCACATGTTTCATATTCATTCACCCCCATCACCACTTTTCTCTCTCAAACGTAGACCAGTCACAACAGATCCATCCACCCTATCTCCATAAATCAAATCTCATAAAATACAATATTTACATCTCCATCCATACGCATCTCCATTTCTCCCTATCAAAGTCCTACGCTACAACTCTTCAAGATCAACTTTGTAGCCACAAATATATATATATATATATATAATTTATTTACCTATACTATATTTTATATTATAATATATATATATATTAAAATATATATCCCATCTCTTTTGATATTTTAACCACAATACAACCGTTGCTCACATGAATCTGAACCACAAATAAACTCAAGTACCTTTAAACCACAAATGACATATAGTGTTCGTTTCTTGATTTCTTGTAGACAAACATTCGAGCAACAAACTATCTACCATAACGAATTAAGTACAAATAAAGTACAAACTCCATTGTTCGAATCAGATAATCCATGAAGAACTCAAGGAAGTAAGGCTTCAAGATCTTTAAAAAGGGGTCTCGGGTAGGTACTGTTTATTTATTTTGTGAGTCTTAAATCGAAACAAGGATCGAATGAAACACACTTGTTATCATTCTTTCTTTACTTTCAGATATGAAAAGAAAGTGTTTGACTTTCTACAGATCTATGATGATAATTGTTTTGTGTTATTGATCTTTAAGGTCAAGGGCTTTTATTGTTAAACACGAACCAATGAATTTGAGATCTTTGTTATTTGTGTTTCGAGTCATGTTGTAATTCGGATGGAGTTGGGATGTGATGGTGAGGTTGTGAGAGATATTTGTGACAAAGGGTGATAGGTTTAGATGATGGATTTGTTGGTTGATTGTTTGTGCGATGGGTTAGGTTAGAGAATTGTTAGAGTTAGATTTTGTAATTAGGTTCGTTGGATTCGATTGTGAGGATTGATGTTTGTGAGTCTGATGTGTGTTTGGAGTGTTGTTGTAAAATGTTATATTGAAGCTGTTTGTTATTGTTAATTGTTTTTTTTTTTATTTTTTTCTTTTGTTTAATGTTGTTTTAAGTTTCAAATACGAGTCTGTCTTCTCCTTCATCATTTCTGTTTTGTTTTAACCTTTGGGGTGATCGTGACTCAGTGTGACTCGTTTGAGTTGATCCGGGTCAACTCGGTAAATACCGAGTTGGCTCGGTTTGGGTTGAGTTTTTAACAAAACGCAACCAAGAATTAATTTGTCCAGCGTTTTGTTTAGATTTGGCATAGTTATTTGTCTTCGTTGTACCTGTACACCAAAACGCAATGGCCAAAACGTAACACAACACCAAAACGCAGGAAGTACGAGTCACTATCAAAACGCAACACCCAAAACGCAACACCCCCCAAAACGCAACACGTAATTAACAAATCACACACCCAAAAACGCAAGTATTAAACCTGTCATTTTCGTACTTTTGTCCTTTGTCTTTTTGCAACAGAGTCAGATCTGTATCTTCTTTTGCTTAAACCATGACTCTAAGCTCATAATAAGCAGATAACAAAAAAATAAGAACATGATAGCACACAACAAAGATGAAATAAGCATCGATACGTATTCTAAACACGAAATGAATAATAAGAGTATGACAAGTTTTGAACTGTTTTTGAGTTCGAAATATTTGAGACCAAAAAGGACGAATTTCCACCCAAAGATTACAGATCCAAAAACACAATAAAGAGACAACATGTGACAAAAAAATGAAATATGTGACAGATTTGATAACCATAACAAACGTGACAGATTTGAGAAATTAATCTGAGGACCGACCGGACCATAAAAAGTAAGCCGCCCAAGAATGAGACCAGCTCTTTGATACCAATTGAGGAATAAAGAATTATAGATCGGTGGTCTTGGTGAATTCAAAACAAGTAAAGAAGTCAGATTTCTAGAGAAGAAAGTAGAGGGAGAGGGTATAAAAAAAGCCACACTTCTCTAGAGAGATGAAAGTGTGTGTAGGGATAAATGAAAAATAAAGTTTACAAGTCTTTCAAACACCTCATGGAAGACTTAGGGAGGGGTAATTATAGACCTATATCAACTAAACTATGCACTATTGGCTAATCTAGTCCCTGCGTATGAACTATATAAAAACTAAGGTAATTCCATAATATCGTCACATAAAATGAAATCCTAACATTAACTAAACTTTTTTAAAATTAAAAGCTAAACTTATTAAGCTACTATAAGATAAGATAAGCACTATTAAGCATAGAAAAAGCACAAATAAGCAGATCAATAAGCTAAATGAGAAAATAAGCTTAAAAGAGTAAATGAGAAAGTACCAAGCTAGTAATGTCCAATAAGCCCATCCAAATCTGGCTTAACTTCTAATAATAAGTTGAGGTAAATTGTGAGTGAATTGATGATTGGCTTATTCAGTTTAGCTTTGAACAAGCTAAACTGAATAATAACTAGCTTATTTTAGAGTCACATACGCATAGAGTCACATAAATTTAGGGCCATAGACACTCATTTAAATTGGGTTTTTTGGCTTACTTCTTAACTTGTTCCACTCATTTGTTTGATTTCATATTTTAGAGTTTTCTTTAGGGTAAAAGCCATAAATTACCAACGTACTTTTCAAAATTTCCCGACTTAAACCCTTTACATTTTTATTAACACCGAAACTCACGTACTTTCAAATTTTTAACCGACTTGAACCAAATGTTTGTACCGTTAGTTATTATGTGGCAACGTTAGTCCATTTAGCTAACGACCGCTTTGCATCGTTCGTCCCTTAACAATGATTTTCTTTATATGATTTTTTACGTTTTCGCTCGTTTTTTTACGTTTTTGTCCGTTTTTTACGATTTCGTCTGGGTTTTTACGTTTTCGTCTGTGTTTTTTGCGTTTTCAACCGTTTTTTACGTTTTCGCGTATTTTTTACGTTTTCGTACGTTTTATTACGTTTTCGTATGTTTTATTATGTTTCCGTCCGTTGTTTTACGTTTTCGTTCGTTTTTTACGATTTTGTCTGTTTTTACGTTTTCGTCCGTTTTTTTACGTTTTCGTACGATTTCAACAATGTTCGTACGATTTCGTCTGTATTTTACGTTTTTTTACATTTTCGTCTGTTATTTTATGTTTTTTTTACGTTTTCGTACGATTTAAAAAAACGAACGAAGATTTAGAAAAAACGTGCGAAAGCGTAAAAGAACAAACGTAAAAAAAACTGTTTCGCACGTTTTTTAAAATATTCATTTGGTTTTTTAAATCGTACGAAAACGTAAAATAACAGACGAAAACGTAAAAAAAAGTAAGATACAAATGAAATCGTACGAACACGGTTGAAATCGTACGAAAACGTAAAAAAACAGACGAAAACGTAAACAAAGGGACCGAAAACGAAAAAAAGGGACCGAAAACGTAAAAGATTGAAAGAAAAAGTAAAAAAATGGACGAAAACGTAAAAACAGACGAAATTTTAAAAAATCAGACGAAAATGTAAAAAAACGAACGAAGACGTAAAAAACGTGCGAAAGCGTAAAAGAACAAACGAAAATGTAAAACTAGACGAAATCGTAAAAAAATGGACGAAAACGTAATAAAACGTACGAAAGCGTAAGAAACCGGACGAAAATGTAAAAAACGCGCGAAAACGTAAAAAAACGGTTGAAAACGAAAAAAAAGGCGAAAACGTAAAAAACCAGACGAAATCGTAAAAAAAGGACAAAAACGTAAAAAACGAGCGAAAACGTAAAAAATTATATAAAGAAAATTATTGCTAAAGGACTAACGATGCAAAGCGATCGTTATCTAAATGGACTAACGTTGCCACATAATAACTAACGGTACAAATGTTTGGTTCAAGTCGGTTAAAAATTTGAAAGTACGTGGGTTTCAGTGTTAATAAAAAAGTAAATGGTTGAAGTCGAGAAATTTTGGAAAGTACGTTGGTAACTTATGTCTTTTACCCTTTTCTTTATGTGGGTATACGGTAATTTAGAAACAGACTGAAACATTCATCTTTTTTTATATATATTTCTGATTTTTTATTTTGGTTTTATTACATGTAGTTTCTTTACGATTTGAGAAAAGGGGGAGTGAGTAAACATCTACAAGGGATTGTTATTTCACCTACGAGAGACATGTATACTTTTGTATATCGATTTCTACTTTTTATTGGAATGAATGATGGTTTCTTATGTTCCGGTTTATGTTTCGGTACGATTCTTGTTATACTAGGTATTATGTTTCGGTACGATTCTTGTTATACTAGGCAACTTCGATCTGAACCATATTTCGCTCCATTTAGAAACAATGCAATTCTATTCTTACATAATAAATTTTGGTTTTTATGGGCCGTGCATATGTACAACCAATATACTAACTAGTTTTATTTATATGAATGGTGGGTTACAAAAATGATTTGGTTGATTGTTGATGTTAATATGTATATCTTTTTCTAACTATGATATGGTTTTGGTCCGTATAGACCCTTTCCCAAATACACACGGCTAAAGATGAGTTTGTACCCGCACAAACGTTTCAAGACCCATGGATATGAAACACACTGGTCCATATGTACAAAACGAATATAAACCCTAACACTACTGATGTGTTTTTAGGAATAACTTTAATCTAAATTGAACTTTACTCATGCTATTTGTTAGTCTTGACCACTAACTATCTAGTATCTACTAACACTATTGATGTGTTCTAGGATAATATGGATGGTTGCAGCAGACCCAATAAAATTCACTTTGAGCAGACTCATAACAATTGTATCCACTTGCTGTATCTGAATTTTTTTAGATCCCATAGGGTGTATACTCACTTTTTATATATTAGATAGATACCTCAAAAGAAACCAAACACTCATGTATTTAAGTATCCTCACACTATAAAAGTAGTTGATATAGATTTTTTTCTAAACAACGGGTTAGATATACTTTTATTCCATCCCGCACTTACAATTCTGAGCCAAATAGTTTCACACTTGGACAGAACAAAACACTTTTATAGAATCTACAACTTTTATATGGCATTTTAAGATTGATCCGTTTGGAGTTAGGATACAGTAAGTTTAATAAAGAGTTTTACTATCAATATCGTTTATTGCAGTTAATATAAATGTACTAACATGAACTTTCGTAAATTTATATTTTTAAATTTCTTCCTTTGACTACAGGTTCGTCTAGCAGTGAGTGTTTGAACGTACATGAACTAAGGTAATATTTATTTAAAGGATTAAACTCACATATGTATATGGAACAGGTTAAAATCTTATTGAGTTTCACGTTTTATGCAATTATTATTTAGGGATTGGATTGGTCTTTGTGTTTATATTGGTAAGTTCACTTTAAATCCTTATATGTGACGCAAGAACTATCATGTTAATGTCATATGTAGGCCTCATTCAGGATTCAGGTGCGTTTGGCTTACAGAACTCGGCAGGGTATTTGTACTCCAGGTAACTTTGTACTTATTTTCTAATTGATCTTATGCTTACTTAAAAGTTTGTAATTTTGATAACTTAGAAACGATAGATCTAAACTTCGTATTTAAATATGAATTGAGGCTCCAATTCTAAGAAAAGTGATTGAAGGAAATTTGGACAGCTAATGAACTTGCGAGTTAGAATGGGTAAATGGGTTAAAACTAGCGCCTTAGAGAAAAACATAATAAGTTTCATGCACATTCATTAGCTTTGAGTTCCCTATGATAAATAAAGACTAGATGGATTGTCTTGAATGTATATATAGGTTCTGGACACTTATTTTGTATTTTTGATTCGACTGGGCTGTTTCAGATTGCTTATTGGTATGTGTTTAATTACACATACCTTTGACCACTAAAACCGGACTTAAATGACTAAAAATGTACCAAAAATACATTGTATTTGTATGTTTTGCATTTGTATTGTGCAGGTAAAGGATATCTAAGAAAAGGACAAAAATAGAAGCCAAATCGACAAAACCGAGCACGAGAACGGAAAGAGCGTAAAGAGAAGTCAAAATCAAAGCCAAGTCAAAAAGTCAATGTCAACAAAGTCAAGTCAAAGTCAACCCCGGAAAGTGGATTTGGAAAGAGCATCAAAAACCGAACCCGAAAACCTAAACTGCCAAAAGTGGGCCCACCCGTACCTACTTGTGGGCCTGGGACAGCCCACTTATATCTTATAATCCTTAAACATTAATAAAAAGCCCAAACCATTCCTTTTTATAACTGGCCCAAACACCAAGCCTAACACCATACCCGTTACCCTTTATAACACCCCCGTTAGTCCTTTAAGGACTAACGGTGCAAACAATTATAAACTCTAAGGACCAAAATTGTACCTCTAAGGACCTTTAATACATATACTCATATAAAATGGAGGGACCATTTGTGCCATATCACCAAACTCTCACCCTGCACCAAACAAACAGAACAAACCTATTTTCCCGCTCACACCCCCATTGTTACTGTTCACCCTCCATCCCTAAAATTACACTTACCCCGAGGTTAAACCCACTTAAAACCCCTTCTAGAAGCCAAGAATGATGCAAGGGATAACGTTTTGCTCTGACACATTTGGCAATCTAAAAGCAATCATTGGGGAATGATTGCGTGGCAATAATTAAGGGCCATGATTGATCAAAAGAAGCATAAATATGATTTGAAGGGCTAAGATTGATGCTGCTTCTCCTCTCACACAAGAAAACCAAGCCAAGGATCTAGGTCCTTCTATCCGGCTATAAATAGAGGGCTTAACCCTTGTAATGAAGGAGTTTTTTTTGAGTAGTTTTTTCTAAGTTTTTAGTCTCTTTTAATGTAATTTTGATTTAAGTTTTTAAAGTTATTCTGTATTACAAATTCCTAGTAAAAGTTTAAGTTTTTAATGAAAAGTTTGAGGTATTTTTTTTAAGATTCTGTGTTTGATCATTTAATATAACCTGTTAAGCATTTTAAGCTATGATGCAGCTTATTGATTTGACCTAAAAGCTTCACTAAGCTTTTAGCTTCTTAATCTTTGCCTTTGTTTACTGTTTTTATCACTTTTATTAACTGTTTTGCTTATAAAAATCTAAAAAATACCAAAAATCACAAAAAAGCTCAAATTTAAGGTTTTAAGAGTTCATTGCTTGAAACTGTTAGGTTATAGCTTATTTTAGTTGCTTATTTGATTGTGCTCTTGCTTATTGTTGATTTGTGATGTTTTTGAGTTTGTGTAAGTGTTAAAAAGAGGTTAGAAACAAAGCTCTAAAGCCTGCAATTGTTGTTTTAAGTTTTACCAAAACTGTCAAAAATTTGCTAAGTATTGAAGAGTTTGAGAAATTGCTTTTTCAAATGCTTATTGTGGCTTATCCTGAATTTCAAAATGCTTTTTCTTTGTTGCTTATTGTAGCTTTTTGGCCATTCTTCTTAGTGGTATAAGCCACTAAGCCATAAGTATCCTTTTGCTAGCTTATTTTTAAACTAGAAAAGTCCCTATTGGCCTTTTTGCTTATCATTTTGGCCAAAAGGCTCATTTGCTTATTTAGGTTTATTAGCTTATTGCTTTTGCTTATTCTAGGTTTAGTTTAGCTTATTAAGTTAGATTAAGCCCACTTTAGCTTATTTCCTTTAGTTTAGAGCTTATTTTAGCTTATTTGCAATTTAGCTTTAAAAAATTTAAGTGTTATAGCTTTTTATGATTTCTGTCCTTTTTAGCTTAAACTCTTTGCTTATTTTTGTTTGCTCATGCTTATTAAGTGTAGCCTTTTAGTTGTTCTCAGCTTTATTGCTCTTCATTAGCTTATTTAGTTTAGATAAAGGTTAACAGTTTAGCCCTTTAGTCATATAAGCCAATCTGTCATCTTTTAATCTTATTTCTGAGCTTATTTGTGATTTCTAAAAAAAGTGTTTTCATTAAAAGTACTTATTTTTCACCCCTAAAAAAGTTGTAAAAAAATTAGAATTTGCAAAAACATTTAGGAGTAGAGGAAGCCCCGGTTGAGCAAGGCTCGAACCTAGGACCTCAACCCTACAACCAAACGTTTTATAGACACACACTCTACCAACTCGCCCTTGGGTCTTTTTCGGTATATCTTTGAAAAATCAATCTTTTATAGTCATTTTAGGCCTTTT
>BQNB010012161.1:59655-73942 GCA_026074375.1 Tanacetum coccineum | reverse complement strand
TTTGCATTTAATCACCAAAAAAAGGAAACCAATCGTCAAAAATGAAAACCAAGAATAGGCCAACAAAAAATTAAATCAAAATTAAGAGCTTACTAACCCCAGAAGCAAATAATCTCATTGGAGAACCAAACCTGAACAGTCGTGGCAAGGCCACAATAAAATCGTCACAACCCTACAAATAATCTCATTAAGTACAATCGTGGCAAGCAATCAACATATACTCTCATCAGCTGCAAGAAACTAACAAAACGACCATGGCAAAATCACCTGGCCCAACATGCAGCCAGAGCTTGTTTTTAGAGAGGGAGTAAAAGAGATGGAGAGGTAGGTGATGGAGAAAGACACGTATCAAAGAAATAGATAAAGAGAGGGATTAGGTGTGCATTGTATTAAATGCTTTGACCGAGTCGGGTAAAAAAAGATTAAATAACAAAATGGGTCGGACACGGGTCATCCGACAGGTTCCGATGGAGTATCCGGCAGGTTACGGTGGAGTATCCGACAGGTCGACTCGGTGGCCAATCAGGCTGTGACACACAGCCTGATGTCCCCACCTTAACATGTGCCCCTGGGGCACATGTTAGAAAAACCCTTAAATTTATAATATAGAGTAGAGTAAACTACACCGTTGGTCCTTGTGGTTTGCGTTGACCAGCGTCCCTAGTCCCTTGACCAAAAAAGTTGCACCATCCGTCCTTAAGTGGTAAACGTTTTCCGTCATTAGTCCCTTAAGGGTCACCATCCGACCGCAAACGTTTTCCGCCGTTAGTCCCTTAAGGGACTAACGGCGGAAAACATTTATCACTTAAGGACGGATGGTGCAACTTTTTTGGTCAAGGGACTAGGGACGTTGGTCAACGCAAACCACAAGGACTAACCGTGTAGTTTACTCTACAGAGTATATGATAAAGATGATCTTTAAGTTTTATTTAATGATTGTTTAACCAAACCGTCATTATATATAGCATCTTACTGATAAAAACACATATTTTAATACAATATAGATAATATCACAAAATAAGCTCTTGATTCTTCTACGCTTGGTTTTAAATTGCGTTTTGCGATCCAATGCGTTAAAGGTCCCAAAAGCCGATGTGTGATGCGATTGCGAGCGCAATTTAGACATAATAAGTTTAGTATTAAAAAACAAAAATTAATTATACATAGTACATACCTGATCCACTTCTAACTATACTTTTTTTAACAGTATAACTTTTGTCATGGATAATCTTTGGAACTATACCTAACTAGAATATAACTGGATAACAAGTTATGGTTACATTGGTCCTTGTCACATAAACAGTACACATGATAACTTGTGCATACAAATGAGCTAAAAAATTATGAAGAGCATTAATAAAGAAAACAAAATTCTTAAGGCAAACATAGAGGCAATAAAACCAACAAGTCAAAAGAGTATGACGCAAAATACTTTCCAACAAAGTGCAACATACTAAGAGTTTAAGATAAGCAAAGCAAAAGCAACAAAAGTAATCAACTAATAGTCACCAAAATCATCATCATCAAACTCTAACACAGGTTCATCAGCCTCATCACAAGACACTCCAATATCTTCTTCCATATCATCCTCATCTTCAAGCATAAGGGGTTTAGATAGTCTACTAGATATGAGAGTTTGAGCGGGATGTTTTCCTTTATGAGCCCTTGATGATCCAACATCACATTGTCTTGTTGATCTAGTAAAATGGCTAGGCTCTTCATCAACATACACTAAATCATCACCATCTTCACTGTCATCTTCCATTCTCCCCCATCAGCCACTCGTTGCTATCGTCAATTTCATTCAAAATCTTAGGGTCGGCTTTTCCCCTTCTTTGGTTACCGGCGTTCTAACGCCACGATTATAATTTCACATAAACCATGGCATTCAACCTACCTTGTGCCAATCTATTCGAATTTACGTAATTGTAACTACGTAAAATACAAATGTATGTTATATAATATTTTATAACCGAAACATATTTTCATTTATTCTATAAAGAGGAAACTTACATGTTGAAAGACACCCCAATTTCTTTCACAACTTGTAGCACTACAAGTAAGGCTAAGAACTTTTATAGCAAACTTTTGCAAGTTGGGAGTAGAAGCTCCGTATGCTATCCACCGGTCCGCTATAAGACACAAAACAATGTAAGCTAAAAGAAGTAAAATGAAAGAAATCAAGAATCACATTTAAAATAGGCGCTAAAACCCCCTTACATAGTGCTAGGTAAATACTTCTTAACAGCCAATTGCCCCTATAATGGGAAATTTCTAGAGAATGTCCGAGACATAAGCCTCTTTTTAAGGATACCTTAGTGGCGTTTATAAGCAATAGGTGGAATTCCTAGGAGTCATACCCAATAACTTAAGTTGTAACATTGTAGGATTTGAGGACCTAATTAAAAAAAATGTAACTGGGAGAAACCGCCCAAGAACTGGATATGGGCACTGGGCACGCCAAGATGTTACGAGTTAAGCGTACCCTTTACGGAGAAAATTCTACCAAAACCCTACAATCAGAATTCCCACCACCGCGGAAGCCCTTCCGAAAAAGAATTCTAAGGATGAAATACACGACTTTAGACCACTTCTACACACTCTACAGTACTTCGAGTCTAGCTACAAGACTCGGAAATAAAGAAAAGCGCTTCATATAGTGTATGCGAACCCGAATTATACTTTCTCTCGCAATTAGGAGTGCTCTTGTTGTGCGTTTATAATTCTTCATAGTTTGTTTTCTAGATTATGTTTGGCGAACTACATCAATGTTAATCAGGCTTTGATTTGTCTTTAACTTCGTCTTTAATTTTCCAATTTACAAAGGCGAGTATGTTTGCAAACAAATATAGGTAGTATGGGTATTTATCTGGCATTTTGAAGCCCAAATTCAAAACAAATTCATTGAATGTTTTTTAGATTAATTCGCGTGCAGTTATCGAGTCATATAATTGTGAGAAATTGTGTTAGATCTTAGTGATTTGAGCATACCATTTAATACAGGAAATTAACTATGAAATCAGTTCAGTGAATAATTTTATCCATATATCAACAAAAACAAAAATTTCATTTTCTCACAGACTGGTGGATACGAGCGACACGAATTAAACTACGGACGCCGAGTCACTCAGACGACAACCTGTGACGTGGGTTCCCCACAATCCGCCTGCGTTCTCAACGCCCAAGTTCCGAAAAACTTAAAGTTTTTATCTAATTATTTTTGAAAATAAAACTTGCGCACATTTTAATATAATGTCTTCTACTGAGTTTTTAAAAACTTGCAAAAGCCGAATCGATGTTTAAAACAATTCTTTACATATCTATCTCTAACTCTTCTCGTAACTCCTAAATTCATATCTGTATATTGGTAAAAATTGCGCACATTTTATGCTTGGTAAAATACATGAACTTGATCTTGTGTATTACAGAGTTATATTTGTGAATGAGAACGAAACGCTATCGAAGTATCTTAGGAAGTATTTCCCACATATATGGATGATTTGGCGAAGGCGTCTTGTGAGTATACAGCATGTTATACATTCTTCTTAAACTCGCTAAATAAAACCATTTATTGAGCTACACCGCAATGATGATTTATATAGACTTGAAAAGTTGATACATCTACGATGAGTTTTATTAAAAACCTTGTTTGAGTTTATCCATTATCACCCTTAAATCTGTTTTTTAGAACTATTGTACTTACTAGAAGTAACATTGGTAGTGACTAATAGATCTCAAACTAATTGCTCTATTTGTTGTAGTGCGGAAAAATAAGTTTTAGAAACTGATTCTTTCATTTAGACATTTTCTATATTATTTGGGGGGAGTAGACTGACAGGTTACTAATAAGTTAATGTCCTTAAAAAAAGAGTGGGTCATTATATCGAAAACAAAGCATAAAATAGGTGGATGATTCTTTATACCAAAATTTAAATTTTAATTCTTTACGAACACATAACCAACGTAAAACCAGTATTATTAGCGTTCCCAATTGGGATAGGGGAACTTTATAAGAGACAAAGCACAAAATACCCTACAAAATTTACCGACCCCCACAATGATGAGGTTCTCCCTTCAGATATTAATACCTTCTTAGCGCTTGTTTCAGAGTTTAAGGGAGTGAGCAATACATAATAGTGTGTCTATGCATATTCCTCGTTCAACGCATGTTTGTAGTGCGTTTGGTAGTTATGTGGTCTCGCCGCACTATTTCTGGTAACATTGGATATCGTTTTATTTTAGGATTTATGAGAGTGAACCCGGTAGCATATTAAATTCTAGAATTGAGTTTTTGTAGAATTCCCATCCCGTAACGGAGCATACGTAACGGATATTAGAATTTGCTATTAGATATAGATTTTTAAAGAGGCATATTAGGATTATAACCCCCTATTTATAAAAAACCTGTAATTATGCTAAAGGCGACACATGGTTTTATTGGTGAATACTTTGTAGGGTCGGTCCGCGATCACTATACCTTAACCTCCACACCTTTTTGCCTATGGAACTCACCTTATGATGTAGTAATAAAACCTCAGGATTAATCCGTTACAAATTAAATATAAAGTAGCATTGACACCATTAAACAATTCGTTACAGATAACACTAACATAGCCAGTTAGCGCTACCTTATATGAGTAATACTCGCATTAGCGTAAATTATTGTGTTTATACCCAAGTTAATATAATTGATGACTCTGTAATTCTTACAGTCATAAATCCATTGAAATACAGTATTACTGGAGAAGATTTGTGGAGAGTTCAATGGTACGTATATTTACAATCGCGGAAGTATGAGGAAGAAAAGTGGAATCATGTTGCAATACCCCCCTTATTAAATCGAAATGAACTCCATGTTAATTTTCTGTATACCCACTCTCAGAAACGGGTGTCATTTACAGTTGAGATCAATAATCGATGGCTATTGGGGATAAAAGCTCAAGATTGAAAGGAGGGTATACTGTTTTATAGAACCCCCAGTTGGATGGTATTGTATGTCTATATATTAAAAAAAAATATAATGAGAAATAGAAAAAGATAAGAGATTGAGATAGTAAGTTCAAGATAAGAGTTGTTGATATATTCTTCGTCCGAGTCTATCTATGTTTTACACCCAACCCATACTGTATAACGATGGTAAATACTTAGGCTAACCCAATCCACTCCAAATTCACGGACCAAAGTCACCAACCCAAATTGTAATCTCTCATTCTAGAATTCCGAATAATTCCATTACAATGTAACGTTACACTCTACAGGCCCACAAATAATACCCTTTTAAAGAAGACCTCTTAGATATGTAAATGCGTACTTAAAACTTTGCACCGAATGCAGGTGGAGGTGTTGGATCATATAACTCAAGAGCCCTATGGGGATAATTTATATGCTCTTAGACGAGCCAGCTTAAACGCGAACAAAGTCACACGCTACTAACTATTCTATAATACGTTTCCTCTATAATATCTGTTCATAACACGAAACACATCTACTCATTACTCTAGAACAACGCGAGTATCCACTCGTACATAACACTACTATCGCGAAACACGACACAACCACTTACTTATCACTCACTCTTGTCACCTACTCAATGCGCCGATGAAAGACCAAGACACCCTTACTTGATAGCAAACTTTTGTCGTCTATCAGTATCTGCGATACCAGAAGAGCTATCAACCATAACCGTCAGATGTCTGCATCCGCACACAGATGTAGAAAACCGTCTATCTAGACACGCAAAACATCAGCATGTAGTAGATAAACTCATCTATCAACTAAACATGAACACGCATAAAATCTCTTATTCGAGAATACGAGCATCTCATCTACATATATCTATCTACAAATACGCACACATTTGCATTCTGAGTGACTCTAGTCGAAAGTCAAACTCCGTTCTCATCTATTAGTATAATACGGAGCGTGCATATATAGAAAGTAATATATATACGTGTCACCGTCTATATCCACAACACAGCATCTCTTCTGTGACTTGTCAAAAGAGTAGTTCAATGCGCCTCCTCTAACTACAGCACATGCAGTAGTAGATGCGAATGCTAACAAACACCTCGAGTCTCAGTTTCTCATAGCTATCCTCAATCATAACACATGCAATATACGTATTTTAGATGTCCATTCATAGATTTATATCATCCTATTATAGCTGCCATAGATGTGGCGGAAGGGTGCGCCATCGACTGATGATCGCAAAGGACAGACATGAAAATCACATGATGATCTGCGCATCCATCTACACAGCGAGCAACTCTCACACTTTACGAAAGCTCCACTCCACAAACGCTGGATCTAGATGAATTACACAGCACACAGCCATCGTAATCAACACAGTCATGTTTGGCATACACCATCACTCTAAACACGTCTGTGGTCACACTATGTTCACTTCTACGATCAGCGAGTATCTATCGTACTTATATAATTTACTATCGAGCACGAGGGAACTCCCACATAATACACACTACATCTAAATCTAGAGATAATATCATAATACCTAGTATACATCACACGCATCTATACGTATTTAATATAATATACGTATATGATAGTACTACTTTCTACATCTATCATAACATATCTCATTAAGACTACTCACGTCAATACATAAAATTATCATAATATAGATAACAGAACGTACACACTCACCGGTCGAGATCTATCATATGTACTATACCTATTACCTTCTAACCATGGTGCCGATATCATTCTTTCTCATGTTCAATCTAGCTCGATGCCAGTGCGCACACCAAAGAATCTAGTTTCCTTATCATATACACTATAATGAACAACCGAAACCTCTCTTATTAACGCCATAGTCACAAACACGTATCTATTTATTGATTTACGCATGATTAACCATGTTTACTAGAGAGTCTGTAGAGACCAGTCACTTAAAATTTTCGGTTCATTCACACGATATAGTTTATGGTGTGGATAAAGTTAACTTAGGTTCAACTTAGAAGCTGTTGGGAGAGGATTTTAAGTGGCCTAAATATCGAAATACTCTCTTTATTATACATTACACATGCTGGTATCAGCGGAGTCTGATCAGAGTAATATAAATTCTCCTGACATAGGATATTGAGTGTGGCTGTCATATGTGGACACTTATGACAAACTTCTCACCTAGAGATCATCAATCATTGTCTTTATGTGGTCTGACAGATTGGTACGATTTAGATCAGTAGTGTCTGGATAAACTGATTTCTTACTTTGTCAACGTATACTTGAATAGGTTTGCACATATGCATGAATTCACAGTTCAGTGACTGTTTGGTATTAAAATAAGAATAGATTATGATGATAATCATAGCTCTATGTCATGTAATTCTACATTTATACACATGATAAATAACCAAGAATGTGGTAACAGATATACTCGTACAAACAGACGGTTTACTAGGACATATTGTCTGCACTTTCACACAAATTAGTGTTAAGCTTATTAGACTGTTTTGCAGTGCATTATATATGATTGACCATGGTGCAGAGTTAGGATCATATAGATCGGATGTTGGACACACATTTACAATTAGAGATGAGTTGATCAATTTCGCATCATTCATGGCTGGGAGTGTGGAGATGAAGAGCTGTTGATATGTAGTGGGTTTTGGGATTGTTAGTTAGGTTAGATTAGGGTTTTGTCTTTCATTTTTTAATTGAAAATGTTTTTGGTGTGAACATACTTTCTGATCGTGAGATTATATCGAGTTATGGAGTTAGCAATGTGGACTCATCGTTTTCTAGATTCTGGGGGAGGTTGAGAGTGCATGACTACTTGTCATTAGGGTCTAGGTGAGCAGGAGCATGTGGAGCACATCATAGTACATATTCTATATTATCTCGCGGTGTAATTTAATTATTTTATTTGATAGGATAGGAGAGATAAGTAGTTCTGTCACGTATGTGGTGCATTGTGAATTAGAAGGGTACACACACACGACATTAGTTAGAATACAGGACATATCTAAGGGGATTTCTGAGACAAGTGCAGGAGTACTAGATATTACTCACGTAACATATTTGATTGGTTATTATTTGTGAGACACTATCATACAGGGGTGTGGCGAATAAGTAGAGTTGGACTTGAGAGATACATATAGATCTAGAGAAAGCAATATCTGTTCGCGTCTGGCAACAGATACATACATTCTTACACTAGTTGTTCATGAATATTCAAGTGTTGTTGGGGACATGTGACTTCTCTTATTTAGTCTATGTTGTGCGTTGGAATTTTTAGACTGGACGTCGAGTAGTTATTCAGATGTTTGTGGGTCACAGCGGATATGTATTGTTAAGTTGGTGTAGGGTGCAGGAATGGTATATATGATCTATCTCGATGTCATGAGATCACATATGGGATATATCTCAATCCAGGCAATTATTGGGTGATAATGGGTGGGTGGATTGTGGGTGTTGTTTTATGGGTGTTTGGGATTTTGGTTGGTATTGTTTAGAAAGAATGTCGATAGCTGTTAAGTCTTGATAAGGAAGAGTATGAACGACCATTTTTAATCAAGATCCAAACAATAAAGTTGCATTCTTAGAGACATCAGATACATCCATTGATTTAACAAACACGGAACCCTTTGGAGAGTTCACCATAAAGTTGATAATATCTTTAAAGACAACTGAATCATGACATCCATCTGATAGAATCGAACAACCTCTTTGCATCCATTCATTCTTATGCTCGATCATTTTCTTATCAACAATACCTACTTCCTTATTAAGCAAAGGAACTCTCAACTCATACATGCTTGGTGGTTTCAATACCAGGCCAAATTGTCCAATAGCTTCAATCATTATCTTAAAACTATCATAAGTAGCCGCATTAAAAGAAATGTATGTATCATAAAACCATCTTGAAATCTCTTTACAAGCTTTATCCCCTAGCTCTTTTCGACATACTTCGTTTATGGTCTGTTGCTTCCCTTTTTCTTAATTTTAATTTCCTTTTCTAGATTACGAGTGTAATACATATCAATAGGACCTTTTTGTTTTGATCTCTTTCGTGGATGCAACTTCTCAACAAAATCTACCTCGTCTACATCATCTCCATCGTCAGGAAGTTGTTTCATATTCATTTGCATAGTTACCTTCATCATATCTTTTGCATCCATGTATGACCTTAATTTATCCCGTACATGTTGTGGACAGTCGGGGCACTTAGAAACAGCACTGTAACCTCCAACTAAATGTTGCTTCAAACGAGACACTCCTCCTTTAGTTACTTTTGAGCAGAACGTACATGTAAAATTATTTTTAATTTTTGGATCTTGAATTCCATAATTTCTACCTGGATCCTTGTTATTGTTGCCGGCTGATGAGGTTGAACGATTGGACTCCATTCTACAAATATACATTATGATATGATGTTAAAATGTGATAAAAGTATAGTTACAACTATCAGTTCTAGCATTAAATTAGATCAAAGCAACATATTACTAGCAAACAATCAAAGAACAAGATCATTTACAATTATATGTAGCAAACGTACAGTAGCAAATAAATCAAAAAACAAGTGTATTTACAACTATACTTGTTCTAGCATATCAGTAGCAAACATATCAGTGGCAAACAAATAAAGAACAAGTAGCAACTAGTCAAAATTTGCTCATAATTAAATGAAAGCAATATACCAGTTCTAGCATATGAATTCACAAATTAATTCACACAATAAGAATTGAGGCGCACTATGGGATTATGCATCAAATTAACGAGATATACATTAAATTAGCGAGACATATTCAGTAGTAGTTAGTACTAACTTGGTCAAATTCAGCCGCACTTGGGTGAAATAAAATTGGGGTAAATGGGGTGATTTGGAAGTGGGGTAAGAAATATGCCGTCATTGTGTTTTTGAAGAAGTTTACTAAGGTCCATATTTAGGTTGGGATTTTTACCAATCTGTTATATTTTTACAGAATAGCTCAAATTTCAAATTGCGCTAATTGCGATTATTGCTAGCATTAAACAAATGCGATGAATTGCGATCGATTGCGAGCGCAATTTGTGATGGCTTCGCAATAGGTACCATGATGTGAAAGCTCAAATGCAATGCAATGATGCGTGCAATTTGCGCAATGATACGCGTATTTTTAAACCAAGCTTCTACGTAACGAATAACAATGTACTCGTAAACAAAGTTATAATCTATAGTTACTTACAAGTAATCAAAATCAATGCCAAGGCAAATAAAAAAATTTATTTGTTGGTATTACTTAATTAAATATGGTCAACACATGACCAACTAAAATAGAGTAGATATCGTTTAGAATTAAAGTAGTCATCGTATTCTTATTTTCTAGATCTAAAAATTATGTTACGTCATTATAAACTAGGTTTTTTTTTTCTTCTTTATATTAACTAATCAACTACAAGTATACGAGTATAATACCTACCTTTCTTTTGAGCAATTCGTGCTGATAACGTGTTGTAAATGTAAAGAACAAGAACACAAGAATAAGAGATAATGAGGAGAAAGGAGAATTCTTATTCAGTTATATTCATGAAAGAGGTTACAAGTATCAAGTATTTATACCATAACGGGCCAGTTGAGATAATGTAATAACATCAGCTCATTATTATGTTTACTAACAATAAATATATTTTTTTTGCTAAATATCTATGTAGTAATTAATTTTTAAAAAATAAATTATGCAATTCGGGTTATCCGAGTCAACCCGAAAACCGAACCAAATTCAAATTCGGTTTTCGGTTCAATTCGGTCTTGGGGTTGACAAAAAAAAACTAACCGAACAACCCGATAACCGATCTGATCAACACCCCTAACATTTAGCAGGCACATGGTCAAGTTGGGCCTAAGCACTTGGGCTTGGCACTTGGCTTGGGCTCGTGGTCGCTTGCTCAGCTCTTTGGCATGGGCTATGCTTATTTTTTTAGAATGGGCTTTGACATATTTTTATTTGGTCCGTCAAATATTGACTAAGCCCGTCTTAGCTATTTTTCATGTATATACATAGCAAGTCGTTATTCAATAGGTCAAAACAAGTATTAAATAACCGTAAAACGACACAGTACGTAAACACCTCGCCGCGAAGCACGGGTTTGCAAACCTGCTTATAAACAAATGTCAACATAATCGGTCATCATATTTTTTCTGAGTATATATAAACTAAAGATAATTACTTGAAAATGTATCATACTTGTCACTTTTTGTTATTGCGTGTATTGAACCTTTTTTTTTATTGTGAACTTTCAAATTACGACTTTTGTGTGTATTTTGTCACTATTTTGCCCTGTAAAATGACCATTTTACCCTTTGAATTTTGAAAAAAGTAAGAGTAAAATGGTCATAAATACACACAAAGGTCAAAATTTAAAAGTACATTACACACAACTAGACGAGTACCCGTGCATAGCAACGGGATTTTATAGCGGCAGTCGCCCGGCAGGTAGAATGGAACACAACCATGTATTGTTTAGTAATTGAAAAGTTACCATAGATAAATCCATAAGTCAATTGTGTATTGTTAGTGATTGATTGAATACTACATTCCCTAAATTAGAAGATTCCTACTTTCAACAATTTAAGAATTCAAGAATGAATGTTTTTTCCACTATAATGTAGATATATATAAAAAAAGAAAAATTCAATACACTCAATAACAAAAATGACAAATATGATATATTTTCAATTAATTAACCCTATAAACTAATACTCTCAGTATCACCTAAATTAGTCACGAAAACAAGACAGCATATCCATGCATTGTGGCACCTCCGGTTGAAGACCCGAATTCGCACAATCATAGGAACTGTCATCATCTTCACTCGTTGTCGCCGTTGATTTAGAGTCCAATGATTGCATGAACCTTTTATTATGATCATAACTACGTAAGTCCTGACCCATAAGCATTACCGGATAATATACATTATCAACATTAGTATTTGATGATCTGTAAGACTCCACATGATCGTCGGGCCTAAAACTGTTGTTGTAATCAGTCGGGGTCATCATCGTTATCGGATTTGGGTTGGATTGTGGCATTAAAGACACTTGAGCATCAATATTCAGAATCTTGGTGGTTTTTGTTAACTTTAACAAATCAATCCTTTGTAACCAGAAGAGAAGTCATTAATTACACTTAGTGAGGACTTATTTCCCCAAAAGGAAAAAATCGAACAGTCGGATACTTGGCTTTACCAAGTTTACCTTTCTTTCGCCCTTTTCAAGTTCTTTCATCGATCTTGTTCTTAACAGTATCCTTTAAATAGAATCCGAAACACCCATACGCCTTGATCTCAAAGTTAATTTTCCATATTCCAAATATTGCCCATATAATACACACCCAGGATAATTAGCGCGATTGCTTCCATAATTCTTGATCATATCGTTAAGATAAAGAGGATCTTGTGGGAAGATCTCGGGGTTTTGTTGACAATTAGAAAACATGATCATGGACACATTAACACCACAAAGAGTACCGAGCTCTCGAGCTTTCTTTACTAGAGAGTCTTTTCTTCTAATAAATGTGATAATTACGGTTTCTAGTCTCGTTGAAAACCGTTTCCATTGTTATCTTAACTCGGCCCATGACTTAAATATCTGCCAAAAACAACATAACACATGCATTAGGTCATACCAGAGTATAATAGCCAAGCATTAAATTAAAAGAATGTTGATATAGATTCTAGAAACAATAAAGTTTGAAGAACTTATATTGAAGAACTTATACCTTTAATCGAGAAACAAATTATCGAAGTTTGAGGGGTTAACGAATGAAACGCAATGGACTTAATTTGAGCTATATTTATATGAAAATTTTGGCTCGCTAATGTCGGTGCGTTGGTATTTAATATGGAATTAAGTTTTTGTAGGGATATGAATTTAAAATTAGGATATCTTTGTATTCCAACTAGGATATTGATCGAGTTCTAAATATACGGTAAGCTCTTTGTTAAACATGGTCAAATATGGGATAGAGTTCTAAATATAAGCTAATCTCTTGACTAGTTTATCTTGTATGTACATATTGCTCAACGACCCCTATATTAGTGAGGTAAAGTCATCACCTCAAAAGCTAATATAGTTTTGTGGCATCTCATCGCGAGATGATACGTTCCTTGTTCTTTAGCAAGTATCGCATGTTTGGACGCACTTTCTTGCATTGTGAAAGATGCTACGCCAGTAAAACCCTACCTCGCATTGTAGTAATCCCATGGTGCTCTCCTGAAGGACCACTATGACATTATTTCAAAATTTGATCTACTTCAATACCAAAGACACAACGCCTGGTTACCTAATCAACGCATCTCCGAAATAAACTATGATGGTTTTGAAAATAATGTCTCAAATGAGTAAAGAATTTATCTCTCTCTTGATTAGTCATTTTGCTAGGAAGTGTTAGTATATGTTATATTTGGGCTATGGCCCATCATCTAGATTAGTCCATTGTACTCTATATATGTATTACATTTGTGTATAATGAGGAATACGAAACATTACCCTCCTTCATGGTATCAGTCGCCACTGATCCTATTTTTTCTCCACAAACCCTACTTTTTTTCCACAAACCCTAAAGTCGGCCGTTGGATCATTTCCAGTCGACTACCACCATTGCTTTGTTTTATTTTCGCTGCTGCTATTGTTCGTGACCGTTGGTTCGTGGTATAACCAGTCACGACGGATTGATTACTAGGTTGATCGTTGGTTTTAACCAGTTGACCTAGTTTTAGTTGTGAGATCTTTGCTGATTATTCCTTGTTTATTTTCTATGATTCCTACGCAAACACTTGTTTTCTATCAATGACAGGAGGCACACCCCCACCAACACCTGTTTTGTTGTTGTCTGATAAACTCATGACACTCACAAACATCACCTCCATTGTTCCCACAAAGTTGGACGTTGACGAGATGAATTACTCGTCATGGTTGTATTTCTTCAAGCACTTGGTTAAGGGCTATGGCCTCATGGATCACCTTGTGGGACCAAAGGTTGTAGATGGTATGGATGAGGCGTCGGTTTCTACGCCTCCTCAGGATCCTGAATGGCTGAAGTTGGACACCATTGTGTTATCGTGGATCTTCATAACCTGTTCCAAAACCCTCCAAGACCGCCTTGTTGATAATGACCCTCAAACCGCAAAAGAAGCATGGGACCTGCTGGAATCCATCTTCACTGATAACAAACGATCAAGGGCCGTCACATTAAAAGCAGACTTACGTGCGTTGACACTAGGTGATATGAGTATTGATGCGTACTTTCGCAAAATCGAGTCTACTGCCACCCTTTTAGCACGTCTT
>BQNB010012161.1:36065-55792 GCA_026074375.1 Tanacetum coccineum | reverse complement strand
CTTAGACAAATCTTAATTTGTTGGAGACAAAACGCAATGAAGAGCCTTAGACAAATCTCAGTCAAGTCTTGAGACAAAACGTAATCAAGAAATGAAATGGACAGAGTCTCTCCTAGGCAAAACGCAATATGGGTCTTCAATTAGGCAAAACACTTAGACAAATCTCAACCTGTTATAGACAAACTGCAGGATACAAAACGCAGTGAAGTCAGACAAAACGCAATGACCAAAACACAATGAACTTGAGACAAAATGCAATGACCAAAACGCAGGATCTTGAGACAAAACGCAGTGACTCAAAACGCAGGATCTTGAGATAAAACGCAGTGACTCAAAATGCAGAGACAAAACGCAGTAGTCAAAACGCAGTACTTTTTTCCGTCACAAAATGACAAAATGCAATGTCCTTTCTCTGACAAAACACAGGAGACAAAACGCAATGAAGAATTTTGCCAAAGAGACAAAATGCAGTGATGAAAAATACGACTTTTTCATCTAAAAATCACCCTTTTGAACGTTTTTGCTTGGTTTCTTTTGCACCACTTGATCCTAGAAGGCTATAACAACTATAAAAACACCAACTTTAACACCACAAATGTGAGAATCAAAGAGTGTCAAGAATGAGACCATAAACCTTCAAAAACCAAACTTTTGATCTAATCTAACCAAGAAAACGCACACACAATCTAGCTAATCATCCCATGTGCTCTAATACCAATTGTAGTATATTGGATATCATAACACAATCAATGATCTAGGGGTTGGCCGAATTTATATAGAGAGAAAGTGAGTTCTAGTAAGAGAAACTACACCTTATGTGTGTTTTTGATAAAATGAACAACCAACCCCTTTCCATGGCTGGAAAGAGGCTTTTATACAAGAGTTTAGATGCCCTAATGGGCTATGGTATGGCCTTACAAGTGGGTAAAAGACCCAGCCCAATACCATGAGTCATACGCTTACGTTTAAACTACGAGCTATGCTATTCTAGACAATACACGGGGTGACCGAGTCTTTTTCATAAACCTAACATGAAGAGCATTGTCACCCTTAAACTAATCGTTACACCCAAAAAGCCTTAGCCTACCTTGTATGTCCTCCTCTTTAGTACATTATTGTGTTTAACCCAAGTTAATTATTGAGTACACGGTTGCTAAGTCTTTATCCTTGTAAATACAGTCTTGGGACAATTGGGATTCATAATAGTATTTATTTCGCGGAAGAATGGGGAAGAAAAGTTAAGTCAATACCCCCATATGTTTGTCAAATGATCTCCATGTTATTTTAATCCACCTCAATACGGGTCATTAGTTAGATTGTAAATTTCGAGCAAGTAAAGCTCAAGTGTAGGGGTATGTATTATAAACCCCATGTGATGTATTATGTTATTAAAAAAATAGAAAAGAAAAAGAAAGAGATTGATGTAGAGTTGTGTAGTGTTTGTATATCTTCGTCCGAGTGTTGGCTTAGCAACCAAACCAACGTGTATTCGTGTAAATAATTAGCTAACCCTTCCACTTTAAATTCACCCAAAGCCACCCAAATGTATCTCATCCATTTCCGTTTCCATTATATGTTATCTTACACCTACACCCTACAACCCTTTAAAAGACCTCTTAGATAGTAATGAATAATGCTTGCACCTAGCGGTGGAGGTTTGATCCTTTACCAAGCCTATGGTAATTTATATGCTATGACAGGTAATGAGTGTTGATTTTTTGTTTCCTCCATATGTTATAATTTATTATACAACTGAGTGAAAGAGAGAATCCCAAACACTTATGTGAGGTGCTAGTGTATATTTTCTGTGCTTTTAATTACGAGGTCTAGAAGGTTGTATTGTAGAATATTTTTAAAGAATAGGTCAAATGACCCCTCATATTGTTATTGTCTAGATAGAAAAACCCATTTGCTTGAGGACAAGCAAATCCTAAGTGTAGGTGTGGAAACCATAATGATCGTTGTAAGCTCAGTTTGTTCGGTGTCGTTTAACCCTCAAATCGTATGGTATTATGCCCAAATAGGTTTTAAATCATCTTTTGGGGTGAGAACATTGCTTATTTCTAAACAGTTAAACACAAGTACATTTACTGATTTACTATTTGGGTCTAGGTTCCTATACAACCCAACTTACTATATTGCCCACTTTATCATGAACTGTTAATTTCTTGACCGGATGACCGGTTGAGGTAGCGCGAATGTTATGGATAGATCTATCGGGATTGACGATCCCTGTTTGTCTTGGACTAACATTAGTCAAGCAAACACAGTTTCATTTAAGTCAAATACCGATGTTGCGGGTTGAACATCTGCACGGGCTTATCGATAATGATATATGTTAACGCTTCAGTGTCATGAGCTTAGATAATAGTAAATACTTTTCATTGTGATATATAGGATTGTTGTATTTCTTGCTATGGTTATAAATCTTGTGGTTCATCATTTTTATCAAACATCTAAACCTATGAACTCACCAACTTTATGTTGACACTTTAGCAATGTTTTTTTTTCTTAGGTGTTCTATATTACGGAATATATGGAGTCTACATTGGTATATTGGCATGTAGAGGTCTATCTCTCGTATCAAGTCCTCTTCACGCCATGAAGTCACAATCCCAAATCCAGTCTTCTACTGCAGTGAATTTGGGGGTGTGACATTAGGTCTTAGATAACTAGCTTTTATCTGCATCACTGTTGATATGTCTAGGGAAACATGATTGTGTAGAAAGGATACCATCGGGTAACAGTCTTCATACTATCTTGCCTCCTAATATGGTTGATCCACTTTTAATATATTTTACATGCACTTAGTGTACTCCTAGGGGCCGTGTAATAGTCTTCATACTACCTTGCATGTGCGTTGCTCTAGCGGCATACTAAGTAGACGGCGGGTTCGTGTAATTCGTTCATGGTTTAGGAAATAGTTACATAGATCATCACAAGTGTGACAAGGAAACAACACTAGGAGAAGCAATCTAGGGAGTAATACATGATTAAATAAATACAATCTTTTATCTTATTGTTATCACCATTAGCGTAGAATATATTTAGTTTAAATAGCTAAAACCAAACCTCCCTCCAATTATATGATTTACTTGCTTTCTATAAAATATAAAAATACAAAAAGAATCTTCCCTCAACCCTTATAATTCTGTTCGACCGTGATCAAGCCTTCCCAACCTATTCCTTGAGTGAACGATAAACAACCCCGAGTCTTATCTATACTATACTACAACAATTAGGTGCACTACCTAGGGAGTTGTAAAACTTCTCGTGTAGAAGTCCTACGATAACTGCACATCACAAGTATTTTTGTGGACCCTACCTTCTTAGGTTTCTTGACTTGTGGCTTATGTTTCTTTTGATTAGCAATTTTTGAAACATTTGCCTTTTGTTTCTTATCACGAGAATTCATGCCATTCATATAATTAAGCACATAGACATCATGATTAGCAAGAATTAAACATTGCTTACATATAGCACATACAACTTTAGATTTATCATTTCGAATAGCAAGCTTAATGTGTAGGATATTGGAAATCATAACACAATGGAAGATGGATGGATTAGTCAAGTCTAGAGAGAGAAAGTTAAAGAGAAAAACTTTTTTTAGTGAGAGAAAGTAAACTTGTATTATAAAATGACTAACCACCTCTTCCAAGGCATGGAAAAGGCTTATATAGTAAGTTACAAACCAGCCTAAAGGCCTTGGTAGAGGGCTTACACGTTGGGTTTATTACCCGGCCCATTACTGAATGTTATACATTAAACGCTTAACTATGAGCTACAATAAACAATAAAATACACAGGGTGACCGAGTCTTTTTCTAATATCTAACAATCTCCCCCTAAGGGAGGTCACCCTAGAAAATACAAACTTAAGCTCAACAATCTTCTAAATAATCTTGTGTTCAGCTCGTAGTCTTTGATTCTTCACGTAATATCTTGTACTTTGAGGTAGTGATCTTTGTCTTGTGGCTTGTGATTGTATTTGATATATGATCTTGAGCTTCTTTGAGATCATCTGCCAAATCTAATCTCTGATCATCAACTTGTGGTATTTCGCCATCTTGTGCTTATGACATCTGGACCGACATGCTCATACCTTTCTTAATGGTGAAGGTTTGATTATTCGTCGTTCTTGAAGTTCCTATAACTTTAATACTTGATCACTTTGAGAGGACTTTGATATCAGAGTTGCGAAAGCTTTGAAACATATACTTGAGCTTTCACGAGGTCATTAGATGTATCGGTCGTGTATGAGCATGCGGTTATGAAATATACTCCACTAGAACGAGGTATCTCCATCTCCATCTTTACTTGAACCTGTAATAAAACAGTTAGCAATAAATCTTGTGGACAAATATGGCTTTGTCATTCGCCCGAGTTTGGTTGGATTAACCTTCAGATCCTGTGAGGATCGACCTGTGATCAGGTAGATTCAATCTTAAGAAGAATCTCCTTAACAGGATTTCTAGTATAAGTGTCAGATCTTCCAATGTATGAACATCAGAATCACCTAACTTGCCTGTTCTCTTAATCGAAACGTCTCAAAGCAGACAACACGATAAGAGTGAATCGGTTAGTTACTATCTTACCGATTGAAGAGGAAAATTGATTTGAAAATCAATCGACGTGTCACTTGAGAAAGTGTTTTTGTGACGCATCGAGAGTGTTAAGCTTTTATCAAAATTCATCAATCGTCAATTCATAATCTGGACCGATTCGATATCTAGTGTCACAAGGTTCACCTATTAAGGATCTCACAAGTCACCTACCATGAGCTTGTTTGATGTTAGCTCAAGCAGGATTTCCATCTTCATTGTGAACACATAAGTGTCACTCGGATGTTCTGGCAAAACCACAAGGATAATGCGTAGGACTCTTATGATAACCCTTGTTTTCACATTGTGTGAAGAACAAGTAATGTGGAATAGTGTCCTAATGAGATTAATTGATGATCTCTTGGCTCTAGACTCAATTGTGCATTTTAGTTTTATCCAGATTAAAGAAGCAGAAAAAGGATGACGAGGATGAGCGTCTTCTTTCAATCTTTAAGCAGATTCATATCAATCTACCATTCCTTGAAGCAATGACTCACATGCCAAAGGGAGCTAAGGTTTTGAAAGACCTACTTTCACATAAGGAAAAACTTAAGAAAGCAGCCTCCTCAGTCAAACTTATTGAGGAGTGTTCCACTATCATTCAAAGGAGTCTGCCCTAAAAGGAAGAAGACCCAGGAAGCTTCACACTGCCATGTCTCATCGGACCCCCTGGCAGTAAAAAATGCCTTGGCTGATTTAGGGGCAAGTATTAACCTCATGCCACATTCTCTCTTTCAAAGATTAGGTAATACTAAACTCAAACCTACCAAAATGAGTATTCAGTTGGCCGATCGGTCCATCAAATACCCCATCGGGGTCTGTGAGAATCTATTGGTAAAGGTAGGCAAATTTATCTTCCCGGTCAATTTCGTGATTCTAGAAATGGACGAAGATGAGCTAGTCCTGATCATTTTAGGAAGGCCCTTCCTCACCACGGCAAGGGCTGTGATCGACGTACACGAGGGAAAATTAAGTTTAAGGGTCGAAAATGAAACCATCACCTTCAACATCAGGAAATCTATGAAATCTAAACACTCCCGCGATGACTACCTGTACTGCGCCGATCACACCGCTAAGCTGATCCAGGAACAATGGGTGGACGCAGTAAACCATGACAGAAAATGGACTGAAGAAGATGAAGAGGAATATTCTAACAAATTACTCGCTGTTTCCTTCTACCCAAGGATAGAACTTGTGGAACCACTTGAATGGAAAGCCCCGGACAATCGATTGAAACCATCAAGCATAGAACCACCCAAACTTGAATTGAAGGAATTATTTGAACATCTTGAGTACACTTTTCTCCAGGAAGACAACCAACTCCCGGTGGTCATCTCATTAGCATTGTCCGCCGACAAAAAAACCAGACTCCTCGAGGTTCTTCGAAATCATAAAGGGGCAATCGCTTAGAGTATTGGGGACATTAAAGGAATCGTCTCGTCCTTTTGTACTCATAAAATCCTCATGGAAGATGAGTTTAAACCAAGTGTCCAACCTCAAAGATGGGTTAATCCAAACATCAAGGAGGTAGTAAAAAAGGTAGTCATAAAACTCCTTAACGCTGGATTAATCTATCATATCTTCGACAGTCCATGGGTAAGCCCTGTCCAGGTTGTCCCAAAGAAGGGAGGGATAACCGTAGTAAAGAATGAGAAGGACGGGCTCATCCCACAATGGACCGTTACTGGATGGGCGGCGTATGAATTGAACAATGACCGTAATAAATAATGCGACCGCGTAGGATCACTTTCCACTTTCCGTTCATCCAATCAAGATGTCGAAAGTACGATTAGTTTGGCGCATGATACTACTCTGCTTCCTAAACGGATTTTCTGGATACTTTCAAATCCCTATCGCCCCTGAGGATCAAGAGAAAACCACATTCACTTGCCCTTACGGGACCTTCGCATACAAAAGAATGCCCTTCAGATTATGCAATGCCCCAGCCAATTTTCAACGCTGCATGACAGCAATATTCCATGAGCTTATCGAGGATAGAGTGGAAGTATTCATGGATGACTTCTCCATCTTTGGTAGATCTTTCGACCACTGCCTCAAAAACCTGGAGAAGATGCTAAAAATGTGCGAGGAGACCAACCTTGTATTAAAGTGGGAAAAATTCCACTTCATGGTGAAGGAAGGGATCGTCCTCGGTCATAAAGTATTAGGTTCTGGGATTGAGGTCGACAAAGCAAAAATTGAGGCAATTTCCAAACTACCATATCCAACGAATGTGAAGGCCGTTTAGAGCTTTCTAGGACACGCCGGTTTCTATAGAAGGTTCATAAAAGATTTCTCACAAATCGCACGCCCAATGACCCAGCTCCTAGTGAAAGACACACCCTTCAACTTCTCAGAAGAATGCATCCAAGCATTTGACACATTAAAACGTGAACTGGCACAAGCACCAGACATGATCAAACCAGATTGGTCATTACCATTTGAAATCATGTGTGATGCAAATGATTATGTTGTCGGGGCAGTACTAAGACAAAGAATCGACAAAAATTTCAAACCCAACACTAAAAGCTGAACAATACGCCACGCAAAACAATGAACGATTCACAAGAAAACACACAAACTAGCAACTACCCTGAAAAAGAGCTCCTGGCTTTGTCTTTTTGATTCGAACATATTCTGTCAATACCTGGTCTTATCCAAGATAAACCCCCCCAAAAATCGTTTTTCACGGATCATTCTTCCCTACGATATCTATTCACAAAACAAGATGCAAAACCACGCCTAATTCGATGGATCTTGCTGCTCTAAGAATTTGATATCGAGATACATGATAAGAAAGGTGCTAAAAATCTAGCAGCTGATCATCAAGATCATATTAACTTCTTACTAAAAGGGTCGCGACCGGCACCCCTATCAAGCTCAACACACAACCCTCAAGCTTATGTCAATGCTGCCCATTCGAGCTCTCACCCTAAAAATCAAAATGAATCACCAATACTGAACTCCTTCGCTTTTCATGAACGTACAGGTCCAAGCCCTCAACCACAAGCATTAGGAACTACATTCGAGGCTCGAGTAAGGGACTACATGGCAGCGCACACCGAAAGAATGGAAAGATTTGAGAACGCTATTTTCAAGCAACGCGAGGAGATCAACGGCAGGATGACTGAAATGTTCAGACTTCTCAAGGAACTCACGACCAGCAAAACCCTTGAGAAAGTATTGATAAGGGAAGAAGCCAAATTCCCCGTCACCAAAAACGTAAACTCTATCTCTCTTGCAAGAGAAGAAGAAGAAAGAAGTGACAAGACGGATGTGACACCCGGCAACACTGAAATGCCCACCAAAATAAAAATACCGGTGAAGGAAGTCAAAATGAATAACGAAGCTAAATGCGAACCAATCAAAATGGCTGAAGAAGAAGAAACGGCAGAAGTACCCAGCTCTCAACCCGTAGAATACTACTTAAAGCACGACATCAACAAGAAACTAATAGAAGGGCTTGTCGATAATCATAGGTTCAATGACTTCCTATCAAGAGCCCGTGCTGGAAAAACAAAAAGGAAAACCTATAACATATCACCTAAGGGGCCAGTTTACGATGCAATCCTCAGAAAAAGGATAACAAGGAAGGAAGACATCGGAGGAAACTTCGAAATACCTTGTAACATAGGAGGCCAAAAAGGCATAAACGCCCTAGTTGACCAAGGATCCGACGTGAACGTCATGCCCTACACCACCTATATGAAACTAACCGACGAGAGGCCCGCTGAGACAGACATTAGACTCTCACTAGCTAGCCACTCGTATATCTACCCTTTAGGAATAGCAGATGATGTTTTAGTTGATGTTGCCGAGCATGTGTACCCTGTGGACTTCGTAATTCTAGACATTAAGGAAGACGAAAAGAGGCCTTTCATCTTAGGGACACCATTCCTGACAACGGCTAAAGCCGTAATTAAGTTTGACAAAGGCACCATAACTCTAAGATCTGGAAAGAGTAAGATAAGTTTCCATAGGATACCTGAATCCTCCTGTAAGATCGAGAAAGGAGTTAAGAACGACATAGAGCCTATAGCCCCTATCATGACTGTAAATAGGCTAGTTCTAGAATGGGAAGAAAGGATAAAACTCCACCTTGAGAAGGAGATGAAGTTCAACCAATGGAGGAGCAACAACTTCAAAAGTAAACACCCCGCTCCCGTTAAAGTAGAAGGAGGAATGGATGATGAAGGAGAAGTCACGTAAGGACGTGTGACTTCGAGTCTAGCTACAAGACTCGTTAATAAAGAAAAGCGCTTCTTGGGAGGCAACCCAATTTACTTTTCCCGCAATTAGGAGTGTCATGTGTGTTTTAATTCTTTATAGTTTGTTTTATTATGTTTGAACTATCTTGTAATCATGCTTTGTTTGTCTTTAACCTCGTCTGAATTTCAATCAAAGGTATTTTGCAAATAATAAGTGTAGGGGAATTTATCCGGCTTTTGAGCCAAGTTCAAGCATGTTAAATAAATTGTTTAGATTAATTCGCGTCAGTTTCGAGTCATATGATTGAATTGTTAAATCTCAGGTTTTATGCAGCTATTTGTACAGGAATTAACTTATGGAATCAAGTGCAGGAAATTTTTCATCAAAAACAAAAATTTCGTTTTCACAGAACGTGGAGACGGCGTCACGATTTACACGCGACGCCGTCACCACGACACCTGTGACAGGGTCACGTAAACCCTGACGACGTCAAACGTCCAGGTCCAGTAAACTTAAAGTTTTTAATTACTTTTGAAAATAAAACTTGCATAACATTTAATATATGTATTCTTCTGCTATAAACCTGCAAAACCTAATGAGTTTAATAATTCTCTCACCATCTTACTGCTTTAATCGAGTCCAAAAACCCTAAATCATATTGTATATTTGTTTATTGCCCATTTTAGACTTGTGATTTGTCTTTTGTCTTGAAATACAGGTTATATTGTGATGAGATGCTAAGCTTGGAATCTCTTAGAAATTTCATGGGAATGTATTCTTGGAGGGACGATTTAAAACCAGTTTTCGCATGTTCATTCTCTATTAATAAGCAAACCATGAGGTATGGTATTTATGGTGTTTTTTTGTTTATTTGGTTTACTAGTTTTTTTTTTTTTTTTCCTTGTTTTCCTTTCCCTTCATTCGTTTTTACGGGTACTTCTATAGAACATTGGAGACAATGTTCAACTTAAGTGTAGGGAGGAAATAAGCCTTAGAAAGTATTCCTTCATTTGCCATTTGCTTTGTCCTTAAAATGATGGGTAGTGATATCGACAACATAGCATAAAAAGGTGATTTTTTATACCCAAAATTTAAATGTTTTTATGACACATGAAACCGACAAAAACCGAGTATTTACTAATAGCGTCTTCATGGATAGGGAATTAATATGACTAATCACAAGAAACCCCTCACAATTCCACCCCAAAAATGTAGGTTCGCCTTTAGAGTCTTTAAGAAATCCGTGTATCAATATTGATACCCCAAGATAGTTTAACCTTTAGCTTTCTCGAGTTAAGGTGTGAGCAGTTCACATATGTCTATTCTGTTCTTGTCGTTATGGCTGTTACGTGTGTATTCGTCGCCTTTTTTCTGGAGCTTTAAGATCAGTATGTAAATTATATGAGTGTACCGGTAGCATATTAAATTCTAGAACTTGTTTTTGTGATGCATCCCGAGACCGCATAGTAAGTATTAGGATTTGCTTGATAAGAGGCATTAGGATTAACCTATGTTTTAAACCTGTAATTGTTATGATGGTCACACCGATCATATAACTATCTCACACCCTTGCCATGCACTCATTTTTAGTGCAGGATACCCCTAGTACAACCCTCCGAGCCTATCCTTTTTCACGGTTCTTGTAATTTTCTAGTGGATTCCAGATTATTAATGAAGAGCATTGTCACCCTTAAACCAATCGTTACACCCAAATAGCCTTAGCCTACCTTGTATGTACTCATTTTTAGTACATTATTGTGTTTAACCCAAGTTAATTATTTGAGTACACGGTTGCTAAGTCCTTATCCTTGTAAATACAGTTTTGGGACGATTAGGATTCATGGTAGTATTTATTTCGTGGAAGAATGGGGAAGAAAAGTTAAGTCAATACCCCCATATGTTTGTCAAATGATCTCCATGTTATTTTGATCCACCTCAAATCGGGTCATTAGTTAGATTGTAAATATCGAGCATGTAAAAGCTCAAGTGTAGGGGTACGTATTATAAACCCCATGTGATGTATTATGTTATTAAAAAAATAAGAAAAGAAAAAGAAAGAGATTGATGTAGAGTTGTGTAGAGTTTGTATATCTTACAACCGAGTCTTGGCTTAGCAACCAAACCAACGTGTATTCTTATAAATAATTAGCTAACCTTCCACTCTAAATTCACCAAACCACCCGAAATGTATCCCAACCATTTCGTTTCCACTATACGTATCTTACACAATATACCCATTAACCCATTTAAAAAGAAAAGAAGGAAAGAAAGTAGATTGTGGTTAGATGGTTTTGGGTTGGTATGGCCCCTTTAGTTAGAAAATGAATAATACTTGCACCTAGCGGTGGAGGTTTGATCCTTTACCAAGCCTATGGTAATTTATATGCTATGACAGGTAATGAGTGTTGATTTTCCGTTTCCCCCATATGTTATAATTTATTATACAACCGAGTGAAAGAGAGAATCCCCAAACACTTATGTGAGGTGCTAGTGTATACTTTCTGTGCTTTTAATTATGAGGTCTAGAAGGTTGTGTTGTAAAATACTTTTAAAGAGTAGGTAAATGACCCTCATATTGCTATTGTCTAGGTAGAAAAGCCCATTTTCTTGAGGACAAGCAAATCCCAAGTGTAGGGGTATTTAATGAGGTGTTATTTTATACACTTTTTCGGGGTCGTTTAGCCCCCTAAATCGTGCATTTATTCCCAAAATAGGTACTTAATCGTTACTTTTTAGGTATTTCAAATTTGGAAGGCATTTGGAAGAATTACACATGACTTGGGCTCATTTAGAGAAGAAACAGACAGGACTACAGACCTACACCAATATCTCTCAAGATAATGTTCTCAGCAGCTGGAGACGGCGTCACACATGCAACGTGACGCCGTCACAACGAAGACCAAGATGGCGTCACAAGATCTCACGACGGCGTCAGAGCACACGACCCAACCCATTATCTAGAATATTCTCTTTCATGACGGCGTCACGACTAAAACACGACGCCGTCACAGCGATTTTCCTATATATACAAACCCGAATTTAGGGTTTTGAGTGTGTAACTTTAGAATAAAAAGATGGTACGAACCCTAGTTCGTTTAGCAGTTGTTAGGGACGATTTTAGGGCCTAAAAACCCTATTGTACTTCCTTCAATTCATGTTCTAATCAAGTAAGACTTATTTAATCATTCAATATGTCTTGTTGTGTGATTCTTATATGTTCTTGCTTTATCTATAACATGCTTGGCTAAACCTCCTATTGTGTTTATTTATGATTGTATGAAACCTAGAATGTAGATCTTAGTGGTGTTGCTTCTTGTGATGGATATGCATGTTAGGTCTTAGAAAACCAGCTTTTGTCTGTATCGCTGTTGATATGTCTAGGAAAACATGATTGTGTAGAAAGGATACCATCGGGTAACAGTCTTCATACTACCTTGCCCCTTATATGGTTGATCTACTCTTAATATATTTCACATGCATTTAATATACTCTTAGGGGCCTTGTAATAGTCTTCATACTACCTTACTTGTGCGTTGCCTTAACGAAATATTAAATAGACGACGGGTTCGTGTAATTCGTTCATGACTTAGGAAATAATTACATAGATCATCACAAGTGTGACAAAGCAACAACACTAGGAGAAGCAATCTAGGGAGTAATACATGATTAAATAAACACAATCTTTTATTATATTGTTATCACCATTAGCGTAGTTGTTATTTAGTTTATTAGCTAAAACCAAACCCCCTCTCAAATATATGATTTACTTGCTTTCCATAAAACATAAAAATACAAAAATAATCTTCTCTCAACCCTTAGAATTATGTTAGACCGTGATCAAGCCTTCCCAACCTATTCCCCGAGTGAACGATAACAACCCCCTGAGTCTTGCCTATACTACTACTACAACGATTAGGTGCTCTTCCTAAAGAGTTGTAAAACTTCGTGTAGAAGTCCTACGTCGACCGCATCACTTTTTATGTATAACAACATATGACTTTTCCATGTATCATATCCGCCTTTCTCTAGCATAGGTTGTCAGTTTTTAGCACCAGAAACAAGAACATTTTCAGCAAGTGTAGATATGATGAATTGATGTGTTATGAAATGATATGAGTAATGATCGTTTCAATGATTAGTAAGTGTTTTGTTGTGTTGTTGTTGTTGTTTTAAGTGATTAATTTATAACACCCCAATTTTTAGCATATAGCAGCGGAAGCTAATCTGGGGTATTATTTCATAGTACAACAGTCATAATCATAGAAAACGAATCGAAAGAGACGTTTTTAAAAGATAAGTTATCATTCATTATTTCATCAGAGTTTTTACAAACAGAGGTCCCAAAATCTACATGAAAACATAAAGTTTGAATGATAACAGTTTAGCCATCTTTAAGTCCATGCCACTCCGTGCCATAAGATGTTCAGTTACCTGAGATAAACATGCTAAAAAGTCAACACAAAGGTTGAGTGAAATTCATAAGTTTAAGTAAAGTAGTTTGATATTTTTTTTTTTTTTTTTTGAATGCAGTTTAATAGTGGTACGTTGTTATACATCCCATATAGTAATAATTGCATGCATGAACAATTATCATGAAAAACAATATTATTCCCTATAGCCTCATGACATCGAAGCCTTAGGTTAATCATAACCACAAATAATTTGCCCTATTGAACGGGTAGTCTTTAGCTAAATAACCCGTAAAGATATACAAATGTGTGTTATTGGTTTAACCTACAGTATAGGTACTCCAACGGGATTTCAGTCCCAAATAGTCTAATCACACATACATGCTTAACCCCGATAAGTATATAAAATTAACAGGTTTCATGATAGTGGGGTCTTAATGGCAAAAGTAGGGACTTAGGCAATAATGAATCAGGATAGCATACATAAAAATACTTGCATTCATAGTTTATAGCATGTATCCCCCTCGCGGGTTTATAAAACATTTAGAAAGATTGAATGCGAGGCTTATGAACTTCCACCTAACAAACATGGAAATCCTAATTGAAGGCAAAAGTATATGAAAGGAAAAGAAATGCTTTCGTCACACAACCTGGGTAATATGTCAGTCGTAGTTAGATTGGATATGTTTTATGCATATTGAATACATTTGGATTGGATTTATTATCGAAATATCGTATCACTGTTCGGAAGCCAACATAACTCATAGGTCATGTATTAAACGTTTATGAGGAGCCAAGACACTTTAAAATCGTAAATCAAGCAACTCCGTCAAAACGTAGTACCCCAAAAATTTGAAACCCTGATCATATGGAAGCTCCCTATAATGTGAAACATTATAGTTTTAAGTTTCTTTCAAAAGCTAGCAATAATTTATATATATATTTTTAATAATTAATATAAAAATAAAATCAATTAATAAGTTTGCAAAATTGGCAAATATACCCCTGTTTTAAAAAACTTTACAAGTTATCCCTTTATAAATAAAAAATATAAAAATTTAAACCTTTAACTTTGAAACTTGGCAAAATAGGTCCTTTAGTTAATAACTTAAATGAAAATGACATTTTTTAGCCCCTTTAGGTTATAAATTTCAGAAAGTTACGATATATACCTCTTACATGGAATACTTTTGCAAAACAAGTCCAAAAAGCCATGCAAGCTTATTTTATGGTTCCAAATGATATTTTCCTGTTATAGCTTATTAGAATAAGCTAAAATAAGATGTTCTAACATAACAAAAGTTTAGAAAAAGGATTCGTTAGCTAGAAAATCAAAATGGGTCATTTTTAGGGTTTTTATCAAAAACACATGGGTTTGAGGATTCAAAGCTTCAAACAAGAGTTCATATATGATATTAAGAGTATTATGAACATTATTGTATAGAATATAAGCTTATGGAACAAGATCTTAGGCTTACTTGAGCTAAAATGGGTCGAAATGGGGTTTTCGGGTTCGTACGCCTAGTAATGACTTCAAGGCTTCGTTTTTCTTGATTCTTGGCTTCTATTCTGAGCTTAGGGACTTCTCTTGATCTTCTATTGCTGCTATATTTGGAAGGCTTAAATTTCCATTTGATGGGTGTATGAATGAATGTGGGTGAGAAATGAAATGTGGTGTATGTTTTGGTTTATATAGGGCTTGTAAGCCTTTGTGCCCAAGTTTTCTTGGCATCTAAGGGCTTGATAAGTGTCTAAGCTAGCTGAGGTGAGTATTGAGGGCTAGTATGATGAGTCTTATAAGCTAGAAACTAGATACATGATGTGGTATGGTTGTTTGGAGGCCACGGCTAACAAGGAGCAACAAGGAGGTGATTTGTTTACAAGTATCTTACAAGGAGGTGATGGAGGTGCTTGTAAGCTACTTGAGTGGCTGCTTGGTGAGTCATAGAGGTGCTTAAGGTGCTAGGTTGGTAGCTTAGGAGAAAGAAAATGGCGTCGGGTTTGGTTTAGGGTTCGTTTAGGGTTTTTAAGTGTTTAGATCAAGTTAGGTATAACACCCCGTGTTTTCAAGTCATTTGCGACGTCAATAAAGCTACTAATTATTTTTAGTGTTGTACGCATTTACTTGAAATTTCGTGAATTAAGTTAAATCGCGTAAGCTAAGAATGATCATTTAATGTAAACGGGCATCAAACAATTAAACGTTTACATCAAGCAAGTATTAAATAATTATTTTGGAGAATAATTATGGTCTTTGTTTATTTTATTTTTATCGGTTACGCAAAGTGTTTACGTTTCGTGATAAATTAAGTTTAGGCATTCCCGGAACCATAAAAATATTTCTACGCTTCAACAAATACCCACTTTTATACCCAATACTTAAATTTTTATTTAACTTTACCCAAGTTAATATCATATGTCACTTTGTACACAAGAAAAACCAGCCAAGACATAAACATGTACAAAAGGAACACTTTAAATAAAAACCTACAACTTGTATCTTATACATTTCTTACTAGATATTAAGTTAAGTGCAAAAATCTTCTAGAAACTCTTCCTCCCCCTCCTATCTCACGGCAACAACAACTAGGAGACCAAGAGCACACAAAAATCTTCCACTTGGTCTTGTACAACATATCCTCATTAAACCTAGCCATAACATGTTTCACTTTGACCATAAGAAATTCCATGAATTACTCATTTGTGTCTTGGACTTCTACTACATCTTTGACTAGCTTATACCATATATACAAGTATATAAGAGATAGATAACATACACACATGCAAAACACTTTACCGAAAAATCAAACAAAATCTCTCTTTTCCTTCCTTGCCTAGCCACGTCTCAGAAACACCCCCCTTTTCAAATAAACATAAAAATTATCCTTAAAACAAAACAAAATTAAAAAAAAAATACAAGCCATCACACGTTCATATCCTAAATATACTAAGGTATTTGCAGCTTGGTTAACCATTTTACAAGTATTGAAGCAAAAAAGGAAGCTATAGTTTTATTTGGAAAAGTTTAGAGTTTTCTTCTTGGTTAAAAAAGCTAAGGGTTTTGTAATCTAATCAAGGGTTTGAGATTTTTTGTTGATCATCATACCCACATCACACTAAGGTTAACTAACACCCTTATCTTTTCATGTTCATGATTATATGTGTATGTGATGTTTATATAGCAAAATCACCATTAGGACATTTTTTTAAACATGTAAAAGGGATTTTTACTTATGATCATTGTTTTGTACACTTTTATATATGTTATGATGTTGATAATATCATGTTAAAAGGGATGTATAAGTGATGTACCAATGTGGTTAGTGTAAAAATGTATATGTAACAAATTAGGTTTTTTAAAAGTACTTAATGAAAGTTAAGTGTTCATATGATGTTAATGACTTGTAAAAATCTTGTTAATCATGGACTTATAGGACAAAATATGGCTAAGGACATTAATATATGTATGACATAGTATAATAAGAGTTATAAAGGACTTGTGGTAATAATATTAAGTTGAAAAGTATATAAAAACAAGTTATAAAATTAGTTATATAAAAGATATAAAGGGGCTGTTTGGTTTCGAATTTCAAACAGTGAGTTTGATGTTTTATAAAGATAGTACACCTCATGACGATTCCAAAAAGGTAAGAAACTCGAAAAACGGATTAATAACGAAAAAGATACGGTAAAAACAAGTTATACGATAAATAAACGGTTTTATAAAAGAATTTTTATAAAACAATTTATAAAAATTATACAAAACAGAAAGTTTGGTATTTTTAACAGATTATACATATTTTTAGGATTCCAAAATGATAAGAATCATAATTTTCCAACTTATAACAAAAGAGTTATGAATTTTGCAAGTTTATATACTTAAATGTATAAAAATAACTTTTATAAAAAGTTACTGTTCATGACAGAAACATTTATTTTTGTAAACCTCATAAATAAATAGAACTTTCAATTACGAGAACGTGCTCGAAAGAATTACTAAAAACGGAGCTAAAACGAATAAAATACGACGTTTACGATAATTAAAGTTTATAAAAGTAATTTTATAAACTATGAACAGTAAAAATTATTGTTCATCAGCAGACCCCACTTTATAAAAATGTTATAATTTTAATAACGAATATGTGCTCGAAGGAAATCCGTCTAAAAATACGGGATTAAAACGAATAAGTTGTTGCATTTAACGGGTTTACGACAATTAAATTTATGAAAGGTAAATTTATAAAAGTCATAAACATAAAAGTACTGTTCAATCAAAGGTTATAAAATATAAACATATAAAATTGTTTATATATCATCTTAATAGCGTCGCGTGCGCGAGTGGAACGTGAGAAGTAAACGCGATAAAGTGGTTTAAAACGGAAAAAGTTATCAAGTTTTACCAAAACGATAATTATAAACGTTTTTCAACTTATAACAACGATTTTTAAATTACAAATAGATGGTGATGTAGCTACATAGACTTGTATATGATATTAGTTAATCAATGTGATTAGTACTTATACGGCCTATATTAATTTAGGTTGCATCCGATCATTTGCGTGACGCATTATCTGTGATATTTGGTTTATCAGTAACTCAAAGTGAGTTCATAGCCCCACGTTTTACATGCTTTTGTTTTATAAGTTTTGGGGTGGAAAACATGCATTTTTTTATAACTAGACCCAAGTGGATAATATTTATACTATGATTACGTGTTGCCTAAGTAGCGAATAACTAACCCAAGTTTGAGCCATTATACATGAAACTTTCAATTACTTGAATGTGAGCATAATGTTAATGAATCGCATCTATTGGATTAGACATCCACGTTCGGGTGATTAGCTATCACTAGACAAACGAACGTATACCATGTCGGATTAGGGATGTTGCGGGTTAGAACATCAATACGGGCAATGTAGGCAATTATATATTGCCATTTATTTATGTCGAGTTTCAGTGTCATGAGCTTAGGGCAACGTAATTACAATTATGTGATGTTTTGCATCTCCTGCATTATCATATACTTGGGGAAATCTTGTGGTCCAACCTTATACGATTTATCAAACCTATGAATTCACCAACATTATTGTTGACGTTTTAAAGCAATGTTTTTCAGGAGGTCAGTAAGCACAAGGTGCAAGCGATACATTGGTGATTTTGTATTTTGGGATGACATGCTTAAAGATATGGTTGCATTATATTTTGGGAATCATGTATTATGAACTAGTATCTTTGTAATATGAACAATGAATAAGTTAAGCTTCGGGCTTTTGTAACAAATGTTTGCTAAATCTAATGTATCAGTTTTAAACGACTTTTAATGGTCGTTCTATATATATCTTGTGTTATTGATCTAAGATGTGACACGCCCCGGACCCTTATTCCGCTGCGACCCAATTTAGGGGTGTTACAGATTGGTATCAAGAGCCAAGGTTATAGAGAACCAGGTCAAAATGTTTTTGCTGGACTATAACCGTTTTTTCAAACATTGCTTATATACAAAAGGGGTTTTTCACGGGACATACATGCATACATACATACATACATACATACATACATACATACATACATACATACATACATACATACATACATACATACATACACTACTTGTGCATTAGTCGGTTAGGCTAGATGCATGCATGATTGATATTCAAAGACTGATAATAACATGTTATGATTATAAATGATATTACTTAAGAGTCTTATATTATAAGAATACTAATATAAGTTATTATGGATTTCAGAACAGATTATTCAGATTCGGAAGATTCCACGGTCACCTATACATAGATATCTAGTCCATTTGCAGATTTGTCAGACATTGGTTCACCAGGAGTCGATGGACCACCCATTATGCCAGATGATCCATACACATATGTTGTAGCTTCTTTCCAGGCCCCACCTTCACTTGATTATGTGCCAAGCCCCGAGGAGCCACAAGCACCACTTCCCCTAGACTTTGGCCTGGAGCCTGTTTACCCAGAATTTATGCCACCAAACGATCAGATACTCCCGGCCGAGGAGCAGCCACTGCCTGCTGCTGCCTCACACACTACAGATTCACCAGGATATGTTCCTGAGTCTGATCCAGAGGAGGAGCCAAAGGAGGACGATGAGGATCCCGAGGAGGATCTAGCTGATTACCCTGCTGATAGGGATGATGATGATGATGAGGAAGAGGAGGAGGAGCCTTCCGGAGATGATGCCGATGATGAGGACGAGGACGAGGACGAGGATAATGAGGAGGATGAGGAGGACCCAGCTTCGGCCGACTCTGTCCCACCTGTACACCGTATGACTGCCAGGATATTTATCCGGGATGAGCCATCCATATCACTTCCTCCTAGGAAAGAGGTCGAGAGACTTCTTGCCTTAACCACTCCACCACCATCACCACTTACTCCACTATCATCTCCATTACCACAGATACCATATCCCCTACTTTCAGCATCACCACTAGCATCTGTATTACCTGCATCACCATCTGCTAGTCCTATTCGTCC
>BQNB010012161.1:0-22555 GCA_026074375.1 Tanacetum coccineum | reverse complement strand
TCATGTTTTTTCTGAGTAGAAGGCAAACCAGTAACAAAATCCATGAAAATCTCATCCCATTTCCACATAGGAATCTCCAACGGTTGTAACAAACCACTAGCCCTCTGATGTTTAATTTTGACCTGCTGACAAGTCATACATTTATATACAAACGTAGCCACATCTTGCTTCATGCCATTCCACCAAAAGTACTGTTTCAAATCTTTGTACATTTTGGTTGAATCTGGATGAATAGTAAATGGAGAATTATGAGCTTCCGTCATAACCTTCTCGCGAAGTACCTGATCATTAGGAACACATAGCCTATCTTCAAACCACACAACACTGTCATCATCAACACTGAACTCAATATGTTTACCGTCTTCAACATTCTGCACAATAGCCCACAACTCACCGTCGTCCGAATGGTACTGGATGTTAGTGTCATTAGGAACACATTAGCCTTGCCCGAATGGTACTGGATGTTAGTGTCATAATCTTTCAGAAGTTCCAACCATCTTCTTTGTCTCATGTTAAGTTCTCGCTGAGTAAAAATATATTTGAGACTCTTATGATCTGTAAATATATCACAAGCTTCACCATACAGATAGTGTCTCCAGATCTTTAATGCAAAAACCACGGCAGCTAACTCAAGATCATGGGTTGGATAATTTACTTCATAAGGCTTCAGCTGTCTTGAAGCGTAGGCGATCACCTTCCCATGTTGCATCAAAACACAACCCAAACCTTTCTTCGATGCATCACTGTATATCTGAAAACCACCGGAACCTGATGGAAGAGTCAATATCGGAGCAGACACCAATCTCCGTTTCAATTCCTCAAAACTCTCTTGACGCTCATCCGTCCACACAAACTTCTCACCCTTTCTCATCAGTTGGGTAAGAGGTAAAGCTAATCGGGAGAAACCCTCAACAACTTCTCACCTCCGTCACCGTAGTAGGTCTCGGCCATTTGGTGATAGCTTCAACCTTTGATGGATCCATAATGATGCCGTCTGCAGATACAATATGACCAAGGAAAGCGACTTGCTGTAACCAGAACTCGCACTTCGAAAACTTCGCATACAACTTCTTCTGTCTAAGAATCTCCAACACAATCCGTAGATGTTGCTCATGCTCTTCTTCAGACTTGGAGTAAACGAGGATGTCGTCGATGAAAACAATAACGAACTTGTCAAGGTACTCGTGGAAAATACGTTCATCAAATCTATTAAACACGGAGGAGCATTAGTCAGACCGGACGGCATAAACCAAGAATTCGTCGTGGCAATATACGCGTACGAAAGCAGTCTTAGAAATATCCTGCTCCACTCTCACGAAGCTGGTGATAACCAGATCGCAATCAATTTTAGAAAAAAATTTGGCCCCATTGCAGTTGGTCAAACAACTCGTCCTATTCGCGAAGAGGATAGCGTTATGGATCGTAATTGCGGTTAAGTTCGCGGTAATCTATACACAGCGCATGCTCCCATCCTTCTTCTTAAACAAAATAAAGACGGTTCACCCACGGTGAAACACTGGGTCTAATAAAACCATTCTCCAAATCTCCTGTAACTGCATCCTTTAAAATCTTCAATTAAACAGGTGCCATACGATTCGGAGCCTTTGAGATAGGTTCACGCACCGGGAATTAACTCTAATGCTCAATTCAATCTCTCCAGCGGAGGAAGTCCAGGAAATTCTTCGGGAAAAACATCAGCGAATTCACGAACAATAGAAAGATTTACAATATTAGGACTCCTCCAAGATGTGTCATGACACGAAGCAGAAAAACCTTGGCACCTATGAGAAATCAAGGTAAGTGCTTCTAGCCGAGATGAGCTTTACGGGCTTAAGCGAGAGAAACCATGATAAACAAATTCAGTTGGCGAACGTTACCAAAGGATCACGGTACCTAGTCATTGCAGTCAATGGTAGCTCGATGAGAAGCCAACCAATCCATGCCAAGAATCACATCAAAGTTGAACATATGGATAGGAAGTAAATTAGCAGGACGAATACGATCATCAAAATGTATAGGGCAGTTAACATATTCATGGTCAATAAGCATATGGTTCTTCATATGGGTCATCCGAATTCCTACGGGTAGTCACCATCTGAACGATCGAGAAAACGATTAGCAAACGGAAACAAGATAGGTTACGGAAGAGAGTTACGCAGAAGGAACCTAATGTCTACCCAATCCTCACAGGTCATAGACTAAGCTCTAAGGTCATAAGACCTCGTCATGATTAACCTGGCAGCTCTAATACCATAAATTGTAACACCCCGACCCAAAAGGGTAGGAGTATTACAAATATGGTGTGACATCAAAGGCATACATAATCATAACACAAGCATAAACAGCGAAAGTCTCAAATAAATAACCAAAGGAAAATAAGTCAACATGACTTAAGGTACATAAGTTCTTAAAAGACAGACATATCCAAACGAAATAACAATAACGAATTCTTGAAAAGAAACAATTCATAAATCAAAACATAAGATCTCTAGGTAAGTCCACACTCACACGCTATCCCGAAACAACCCACTCCTAGCTTAGATAATCCGCAGGAAAAGAAAGTTGCGCTGACTACAAAGCCTGTGAACAATTATATAATATTAATGCAAAAGATAACGGAAATCAAAGAGAACGATACAAGTACAAAGGTATATCACAATACATGATCAAAGAATTCAATTATAGTAAATGAACAAAGTCAATTCATATGTAAGGAAAGATGATAGAAAATCAAAAAGCTGACCAATAACTCAAGCCCAATCAATTATGTTTCCCATTTCATATAACCAGGGAGTCATGACTCCAAAGTGTGAAAGACTTGGATTCACCCATACATCAGTCACCAAATATCCAAAATCATAATGTCCCATAATCCATCAATACAAAACAAATCTAATGCATACATACCCCCCTTAAACAAATAATAATCTCATACTGCGCAATAATATCAAATGGACTATAGAAATCACTCACAATCACACATGAGCATCCAAAGTGCATGCAATGACACCCCATGTTACCTTCATGCTAGGAAACAAAAGTGCTTGGTGTCCTCAATCTGAAGTTTAAAACAAAGTCATATCAAAGTTCATTTCAAAGGGATCATAGCAAAGGTTCAATACCAAAGAGTTCAGTATATAAAGGTAGCATAGCAGGGTTCAAATAGAACATAATAACAGATCATATAAGAAACCATTATTAATGCTCCCAGAGCAATATTATCAAATCACATAAGTAATTCAAAATAGAGAAATAGGTCATGAGAAACCTAACGTAAGGTCAGAATATCCTGTACCTTACCGAAGTCATAGCAATAATCAAATAAAACCAACCACAAATACTCAAAATCACTCCCTCTTGACCAACCAAAAGAAATGATGAACTCAATAACAAACCTTTATTAATTATACTGTCTATTTTTATTATCTTTGCCATTTATAACTTTTCCATTTTTAGTAACTTTCCAAATTACAACTTTCCATTTTTATAAGTTTCCAAATTTATATATTCATCTGTTAATTCTAGTAAGTATTGTGAATTCTTAGGACTTAACAATATCAACCTGACAATTCAGGTTAAATATGATAACTTTCTATAGTTATTAGTTTAATATACAAAATCACAATTTTCAAGTTAAAAGTGAAATATCCAAAGTTTCACATTTTATTTCAATTATACCTTCGCATTTTATGTATTTACAGAGTCCCATACCCTTAATTTAATACATTTACATATTTACCCTTTTAGTAATTAATTTATTTAAACATATCTTTAATTATCATAATTACAAAACAACCCGTATAATTCAATATACAAAATCATACTTGTATACATAAAACTAACCAAGACCGTCCACTTTTTTCTGAATTGAACATTTTCATCCCTCATTTTTTAATTAATTAATTTCAATTACTTAATTATATTAATTAACCATTTTAATCTAAAATAATTCAATATACATTTTATACCCCCCAACTATTTTATACGAATTTAATAAATAAAATAACATGTCTAAAACAGACCCATAGTTTCATAATTTACAAAACAAGTCCTTAAGACCTTTAAAATCTCAATCGGCTAACAAATAAATCACTAAAACCCCTAATTAAATTTGTTCCCCAAACCGTTTTCCAATTTTTATACAATCATTAGCATTAAAAAACCTGGAAAAATTATTAAAACCCTAACCCAAATTTTATTTCTTTCCTTTTCCCTTTTATTCGAAATCGGTAAACAAAGAAAAACCCCAAATAATTATTCGAATCCTTCCTAAATTTTTCCAACAATTTTTCTGAGTCATATATGATATAAAAAACCTTAGAAAAATATAAAATCAATTGTAAAAATAATTTTTATGCCGATTTCATAATTAGCTAAAAATTAGGGTTTCGAACATGTTTTAATTTATAAAATCTATATAACATGAATGATAATTTTTCTTAAGCATAGAAAGAATTAATATGATGAATAATAAGATACAAAAATACCCTTGATGATCCTTGGTTCTTTATGATTATGCTATTCGGTTTTTGTTATTCAACAAAAACAATTACCAAAAGCGAACCAAGCACTCTACCATCTTTCCAATATTTTTCCCATCATCCTTGAATCTCCAAAACACCTAGAAAATTCATGCTGTGTCCCCTTGAAAACTTGGTGGCCGCCTCTCCTTTGATTTAGGTTTTCGGTGGTTATGGTTTTTTAGGTTTTAACAAATAAAGAAAAAAAAAAAAATTAATAAAAGGAATATATTAGGTAGTATTGACCGATTTTTATCTTTCTAAAATGGGCTAACTCTGTTTTGTAACTTCCAACTTTTATTTTGTAACTATCCATATTTAATTTTTACTTTAATTTGTAATAAATACATATTTAAATACACTTAATTTCGCATAACTATATATACAGTAATTATAATTAATTTTCTTATATAATATAAGGTATTTAATATTAAATAAATTTTTCATAATTGTCACATTTTTAATTTCATAATTTTCTTAACGATTTAAATGAATTTAATTTACCTTTTTATGGAATTTTTTTCCCCTTGCATTAGGGTATTTTTGGAAATTTTTACACTTGTTGAATTTTTAGATTTTACAAGTGTAGTTGATCTCTGGGCCCTGTAACATACGGCTAACGAAGTAAATGGGAACTTGCTTCCCCTTTCTTTCCGTCATTAGGACTGCGCTAACGACCTCTTTTGCGGTTGCCAAATACATGATCAGCTCCTCTTTTTCTGTCGGCGCAGCTAACATTGGCAGCTCGGCTATTAATTGCTTCATTTGTTTAAATGCTATTTCTGCTTCCGCGGTCCATTGAAAATCGCTTTTCTTCGTGCACTTTTTTAAGGTTTTAAAGAATGGCAAGGACTTCTCCGCAGATTTAGACAGAACCTGTTTAAGCTTGCCAATTTCCCGTTTAACTTTTGCACGTCCATCAAACACCTTGGGGATGGTAGGTTAAGGACCGCCTCTACCTTGTCCGGTCATACTCTTAGTCCATCCGCATCCACTTTGTATCCCAAGAAAGTGCCTTCCCTCATCCCAAAGGCATATTTTTTGGATTTAACTTCATGTTTATTTCCCTAAGAGTTCTAAACGTTTCTTCTATGTCTCTAATCACTTCTTTTTCCATTCAAATCTTAATGACCAGATCATCGACATATACTTCCAAGTTTTGGCCAATCTGTCTTTGGAAAGCCTTATCCACCAGGCGCTGGTAGGTTGCTCCAACATTCTTTAGTCCGAATGGCATTTTTAAGTAACAGAATATTCCTTGGCTTGTTATGAACGCCATTTTCTCCTCGTCCTCTTCCGCCATTTTTATTTGGTGATATCCTTTGTATGCATCCAGGAAGCATTTGAAAGGGTATCCGCAGAGGGATTCCACTTTCCAATTTATTTTCGACAACGGGTAGCCGTCTTTGGGGCATGCTTTGTTTAGATCCTTGAAATCCACGCACATTCTCCAATTGTCGTCGTGTTTTTTTTTACCATAACTTGATTTGACAGCCAACTATGATAATGGACTTCCTTCATGATACCGGCGTCTACCAACTTTTCTACTTCTTCACAAATTGCTTTATTTCTTTTCGGTGCTTGTCCCCTTTTCTTTTGTCTAACGGGTAAGCATCCTTCACGGATATTTAGTCAATGTTCGGCTACGTTCCGCGGAACTCCGGTCATGTTTGATGGTTTCCAAGCGAACACGTCAAGGTGACGTCTTAAGTGCCCGCATAGCTCTTTTCGCCCTTCTTCCGTCAGGGTTGAGCCTATCTCTACAGTTTGTTTCGGATACTCTGGGTGGATTGCCACCTAAATTTTTTCTTCTGAGGCTTGGTTAATGACAAGTTGCGGCATCCCTGGTTCTGAAACCATCGAGCATTCTAGTGTTATAACCCTGCTGCTCCGTAATGTGGCTATTCCGCCAGCTACTGGGAATTTTAGCATTCCGTGTGCCGTGGATGGGATTGCTCGGATGGGATTGCTCGGATCTTCCTTACCCCTGGTCTTCCTATAATCCCGTTGTAGGGAGATTGTGATTTTACAACCATGAAGTTCATCCAAGCGGAAGTTGAGTGTTCATCATCACCTATTTTTACTAGCAACGATATTTGCCCCAGTGGCCATATTATTTCTCCGCTGAACCCGACCAATGGTGTAGTTGCAGGGACCATCTGATTTCTAACCTATAGGCGGAATCTATAAAAGCAATGTTCATACAAAATTTCTAAGGAGGAACCTCCGTCCACATACATGCGATGTACGCAATGTCCTCCCATTTCAGCCTCAATAATCATGGGGCCTTCCCTTCCGTCCTCTTCTCCTAGCGGCGAAAAGGAGATTACTGACTCCGAGGAGAAAGTTTGAGTAATCCTTTTCCTTGCTATCCTCTGCCATGATTGGTCCATTAATATTGCCAGCGACTTATCTTTTGTTGGGGTTTCCCCCTTTTTTGCTGCCTTTGTCTGGTCTTTTCCATTATTTTGCTTTAATTCCTTGATTAAATGCGACAGCTTTCTGGCCTTTAGCATTTCTTCTATTTGTCTTTTTCGGTGCATACACTCATCAGTGGTATGTCCTACTTTCCCATGAAATTCGCAGAATTTGTTAGCATTTCTTTTCTCTACTGGGGTTGTCATTGGCGGAGGAGGTTTGAACTTTCCTTTGTCCAGAGCCAGAATTTCTTTGGGTGTCTTTGTTAAAAGAGTGAATCTGTCTTGCTTTCGCTTCATTCTTTGTTGGCTCCGGAAGCTTCCCTTCTTGAAGTTTTGCTTTTGTCCAACTTCTTACTATTTCCAAGACGGGAATGACCTCTTCCGTTCGAGGTTAGAAGCCGCTACCTCCCCTCTGAGGAACCCTGCGGTTACCCTCATTATTTCATTCATTGACCTAGGGATGTTGTCATGTAGCCGCTTGATCAGCTCAGGATTGGTAATTCCGTGCATGAAGCCGGAGATTTTCATGCATTTCGGAGCTCCCTTTACATCCCTACATTCAAGTTTGTACCTCTGTACGAATTCTTCTGTGGACTCCCCGTCCCCCTGCTTAATATTGTGAATTTCAACAGGATCTTTGCTGCATTTTTCTACTGGAGGTAGTTTTCTAGGAATGCTTTCCTTAAATCGTCATAACTGTCGATTGACTCTTTCGGAAGGTCATCAAACCACACCCTGGATTTCCAGTAAGCGTGGAGTTGAACATGTGGCACCAGGTTGGCATTGCCCAGCGTTCCGTTTTGGCGGCCGCTTGAAAGATTTTCAAATGGTATTCTGGGTCTTCGCTTCCATTATAGGTTTTTATATGACTAGGCATTCGAGTTCTTGGGAAGTCGAAGTAACGGATCCAAGGAGTGAAAGGATCTGTTTCTTCACATACCCATGGTTGGGATAGGTCATCCTCAACACTCAACTTTTGCTTCTTTGGCTTTGACTTCCAGTGCCCTCATGCACTTCCTTCACTTTCTGACATTGCTTCCGTTCTTCGCGAGTAGTCTCTCTTGTGGCGATGTTTCTCGGAAGTGATTTCTGTTTCTCTAGAGCGAGAACTTTGGTAGCAACTTTCTGTGTCTCTGCGACTACTATAGCATGACTTCCGCTCTGAGTCTTTTGAATGTGCGGACACATTTTTTTCCTTATCTCCTAGCCTATGAAACACACCCTTTTCCAATCTTTTGAACACTGTTCTTCTTTCCGGATCTTTCTCCCTTGGTGATCTGGAACGGCCGTGCCTTGGTTCCGGGCTTCCGGACATGCTTCGAGTACGCCTAGGTCCAAGCCTTTCCTTAAGGTTCCTTCTTCTGCTCGGCGTACCTGACTCAGAATGCCGCGAGGCTTCTTCGAAGTTAAGGCGTGCTTTTACTGCTTTGAGCTTTTCTTGTTGCACCTTTTCTTGGTGCACTTTTTCGGCTATGATGGTGAATTTAATGTATTCAATGTCGCAATATTTCGAAGAGCTTCGTCAGTGGCGTGACGAGTCCTGCGGAGCTTGTTCTTTTCCTAGCGTGTTCCTCACGGACGCCGGTACGGTAGGAGAGGGGCCTGAATGTGTGCTCATGGTGAGTATTTTTAGGAACGTGGTTGTGTACTAGGTCCCACGGATGGCGCCAACTTGTTAGTACAAAATACGTTATGGGCTAAAGATATGGATCTGAGGTCGTTATCGGGTTGGGCCGATGAGTCGGATCTTGTACTAAACCAAGTAATGATCTGAATTCCCTGCACAAATAAAGGCAAACCGTTAGTCTTACCGTGGGGACGGACCCCACGGTTAGACTCCAGCGTGAGAGTAAGTACACATTTTTGTCAGAGAATATCAGAGTATGTGTGTGTATATGAATAGGAATGTATATCGTACCTTTTGATGTGACAGAGATCCTATTTATAGGTGAGAGAAATACTAGGTTTTTCTAATATTTCGCCTGCTTCGTTAATGGCCAGAGTGGGGTCATTGTCGGGCAAGGGTCCGCGCTAATCGCTCGTTTGCGGATTCGGACACTCTTCCGCAGGCGTCCTACGGAAGCGGTCCGCGTCCGTCTTGTCATACTCGAGCCGTGCCGGTGCAGTCCCGGGCTTAATATTGGCTCGTTGCATTTGTTATTGATTTTAGTTGGGCCGAGGCCCAATTGTGAGGGTACAGCCCAGGCCTAGAAGCCTGGTATGCCCATTATACGTCATCAAAAACCTAAATCGATAACCATTAGCAGTTCTTCTTCATATTCATCATCCTTTCGGGTTTGCTTTAAAATGACAATATTAGTTCAACGTTGACTTTAATCGCAATAATTCCCAGCTGAGAGCCACCCACACTAGAAACTTACTCATGTTGAATCGTTTTGACATGTGCCACACCCGTCCATTTTGTACTTCTATTTATGTGGTGAAATCTGCTTTATATGTATACTTAATCTAATTTATTTCCAAAACCGTACGTAGCTTTTTAATAAACAAAATCAATCGGCTATATGACCTTTCTTGACATTCTTCAGCTGGATTAATGTTTCAGCATCGCTAATTCCTCTACCAGTACAAATAAAAAAACTCATTATGAGTAAAAAAAAAACATATTCACAGACTAAAGCATATATACGGAAAAATACTATAAACATTGGCCCATTTAATCAGTATAAACATGTTACTAAGAATAAATCCTTACAACACATCATTGATACAAAGTCAAGAGTCAAGCGGGTTGAATGACTCTATTGACAGATTTTTGAGCTAATTAAGATCAACTTTTAATTATAGACGTACACACAAAATATTTATACTCAAAAAACATTTAAAAATCATGATCAAGTTTAGATACGTACATACAAAAATATTATAAAATCATGATCAAGTATAAAGACTTACACAAAAAATATACAGTAATAAAATCATGATCAAGTTTAAACTTGAACATGATCAAGTCACGTACCCACATTTACATTTATGTCATAATGAACTTATATAAGCCGAAAAGTTTCAAAATAAACCACTTCAGCTTGTGAAACATAAGCCCAAAACCAAATAAGTCATAAGCCGGCTATATAAGCCGAAACAAACACCCCCTAATTTGAGAGATTTTTAATGTTCTTGATTGTTTGTGTTTATTTTCTTTCTTTTTGTTTGAAAGAACATGGTACTCTTTATCTTATTTTATTTTGGTCCCCAAGTATTGAATCTTAAGTACATGTGTATTTTTTATTTTTCACTACATGTTATATATAAAAACGAATTTATTATTTTTCTTGCCGAATCTGGAAATATTTAAGTTTTAGTTATTCGACATCTTTTTAAAACAAACAATTATTACTTAATAAGGGAAGTTTCAATAATCTCATGTCAAAAGGATTTTCCTTTAATATATAAAAGATTAAGGCATATTTAAGATAGGAGTTAGACTTGTTGTAGAATTAGTTTGGAGTTTTAGATCCTTTGAAAGAAAATAGTGTATCATCGTGAGGATTAGTTTGATTTTATTTCTGCAGAGTTGCCAACGGTGGGGTTGCGTATTGAGTTTCCGAGTGCACTATGTCCATTCGCTTCAGTATGCAAGAATCAGGTTTTTCCTTTCTCATATTTGGCATTCAACCCCTTTTGTTTTCTTGTTCAGTTTGTGTCATTATAATACTATCTTCTTTTGCAGAGGGAGAGTGCTTCTATGATGTCTTACATGCTTTACACATTAAGTGTGTTAGATATTGGGGTGTGTGAGTGTGATGATCCTGGATAACTCGCTTATATCGTGTAAATGTTCACTTTCCGTATAAAGTATTTCGGCCCTTATCAATGCCTGGGTTGCACGAAATCTCTATCGGGATAATATAAGGAGTATATCAATTTATGTTCTAGGCACAAGAATCATAAATCAAGAACAATGAAGGAATTGTATATGTTTTTCGTTATCTTCATGAGACTAATGAATCTGTTTATAAAACAGATTCTAGATGACAGTTAAGCAGTTAACGTTGGTTAAAACCAACTTTCACAACTGTTTTCAGCAGTTACACGGCTAGCAGTACTAACTACTTAGTGCTAGCAGTACTAACTACTTAGTACTGCTAGTGGAAAACTAAGTGCTAGCAGTACTAACAACTTAGTACTGCCACTATAATTTTGTCATGGTCGAAAACATATTAACTCAACGAGTGTGTACTCCACACTTCCCTAACTCGTATCCAAGCTAAGTATGAAATCTCATTAGTCTCTAGTAAATCATCATTACCTAAATGGCCGTTAATGACACTAAAATCACCAACAAATCCCCCCCATTTTAGTGTAATCCTTGATTTACTAAAACACATATAAAGATATATGCAATAATGCTAAAACAAACATAACAAAACAAACAAATGCATAAATGAAAATGTCTTGCGATTGAATTTTCATCTTAGTATAATACACATTCCAAATATTCGAAAATCGGGGTGTCGTAACGATTGAACCCGTCAATCCAGTTGAATACCTGAAGATACTATACACATTCGTTTCTACAACACTCTAAAGTTCATTTAACTTGACACTTTACAAGCCATGTGTCCCAATCCATTGATGAACATATAGAAAGCTAAGTCCAAGCTTCTTGAAGCGGCTAAACTTCATGTTCACATAGGTAGTCCCTTTAGATCTTGCACCTGCAATGCAATTTTTCAAAAGAACCAAACAATTTATAAAAAAATATCCACATAATGACTTGGCATATATTATGTTCCAATCATATTGCATCATAGTTTCTCTTTCTTCATTTTTACCCTCCATAAATAGTTGCCAAATCATTATGTGGATATAATTTTGTAAAGTTTTTGTGGATCTAGCAATATTCTTTTTAAAATTTTGTGTTCTTTAATTCAACATCCATTTTGATGTATTTTTATATATTTTTTTGTTTTTTACATTTTTAGTGGGTTTATTTTGTGTTGATTTATATTTTTTTACAACTTTAACCTTAATAAATATAAACTTGATACGTTAAAGCTATATACTTTCGGAGAGAGTGCTGTCTTTTTACATGCGAGAAAGATAATGTTAATATAGTGTTGCGGAAAAGCTACGGAAAACCCAAACGAACACGTATAACGAACACATACATTCAAAGTGTTGTGAAACGAAATAACTAAGCGGGTAAGAAATTGAGTAAAGAGTTGACTTAGTAAATTTTTTATTGTCGCCGCTATGTGCGGGTAACCAACTAGTGCTTACAAATGGGCAATCAGTATACTGGAAGAAAAATTTAATTGACACTAATCCAAACTTTACCTTATATATTTCTATAAGATTTCTTTAGAATAAAAATGGCAAATCTTGAAAATTAAGCGAAGATCAAGAAGGAGGTCATTTGTTCGGTCTGTCGAGACCTTTCCCTGGACTAGTCAACAATAACTCTGAGTGAATAAGATACTATAGCAGTTAGAATATTTGCATACTTTTAGCTAGCACACTTCCTGAAGCTCCTACTATTTCATACAAGAGTCTTCACATTCTGATATTTGTTTCTTCTCATAAAGAGAGGATTACTGACATACTGTTGGTTATCACGTGGTGATGTGCAGATCGTATCAAATGACAAGTTCAAAAGTGTAATCCACCGTGCATTTGGCAATGAAACTCGATTCTAGTGCATCTAGTTGCATATTTTTTTCAATGTCTTTGTGGCGACCACTCCGTAATTATATGGTCCTATTGAGGGTATTATCACGAAAGAAAGTCCTCAGCTTTTTAGAGAATTTACAGTGAAGGATTACATGATGAAGTTTTACTCGAGAGGACTTGAGAGAGTTGGCTTAAAAACTACTGTCAGGATTATGACCTAATAAACAAAAGATAATTATTATTTATGTTTTTAAGGTTTGATCTTTTAAATAAACATGCATCACTTTTATTCCTATGGTTTATGCATGTCTAGTTATCTTATTCCCGAAGTATTGTATTTTAGTATTATGGTCAATGATAAGATTACCATAAGACAAAATATATTCCTTCTAAATATACTTGTGATAGAGATTTTTGTAAGTTTTAGGCGACTTTATATTTTTTTTATGTCAAGTCATTTATCTAATTTAGTATCAACAACATATAGACAAATTCTGTAATTTTGACTCAACAGATGAAAATAATTGTTGGGCAAAAAAGAGCAAAGATACAAGAAAAGCCACATATAAAACAAAAGGTATTTAGTTAGTAAAGTTTAATCTTTTAGTAAATTAAACACTTGACACCCAAAAGTAGCATCCAACTTTATTATATCTTGACTTTTAAAAATTTCTTATTGCAATATGATAATTACAAAATTATCAGTGTGTTTAGTAATGTTTATATGGTGTCTAAGCAGTAAAACTAGGGTTTTATGTCTCTAGTTTTTTAATGTCTCGAAAGTTTTAGCACCTTGTATATATAAAGTTTTAGCACCTTGTTGGACAAATGGAGGGGCGACAACACTTTCCAATCTGACTTTCTCAGAATGTATGCATTGGAGACTCAAAAAAATATTTCAGTGGCGTTGAAGTTATCTCATGATGATCTTCTGTGTTCGTTTCATAGAGCTCCAAGAGCTGGAGCTGAAGAGCTTCAATATATTCAGCTCGTGAAGATTATGGAGGGAATTACTCTCTTCGATTCGAATGATAGATGGAGATGGTCTTTAGAAGGTTGTGGTGAGTTTACAGTCGCTTCGGTTAGGAATCTCCTTGACGCAAACTCATTACCAGTGGTCTCTTCCAAAACCCGTTGGATAAAAGCCGTGCCTATTAAAGTCAATATTCACGCTTGGAAAGTTAAGTTGGACATCTTACCTACTCGGTTGAACATCTCTAAAAGAGGCATGGATATTGAGTCGATTCTATGTCCTTTATGCGAAAAGAATGTGGAATCATCTAGCCATATTTTCTTTACTTGCCCTATATCTAGAGAGATATTTCGCAAGGTTTTGCTTTGGTGGGAGATTGATGTCGTGATGGTTTCCTCTTATGATGAATGGTTAGAATGGTTGTTGAGTATCCGTCTTCATTCTAAACATAAAGAGTTGTTCGAAGGCGTTTGTTATGTCTTGTGGTGGTACATTTGGAATTTCCGTAACAAGAGCATTTTTGGTTCGGCTTGTCCTTCGAAGGCGCTTATATTTGAGGAGGTAGTCACCCGATCCTTCATTTGGTGTAATCATAGATGTAAAAAGTCTTTTAGTTGGGTAGATTGGCTTAAAACCCAGCATATTGGTACTTTGTAATTTCTAGCTTCTTGCTAGTCTTTTTGTTTCAATAAAATCCGCCGTTAAAAAAATATATATATATAAAGTCAGTAATGTGTTTTTTGCCTTTATTTTTAGAGAACCGATTATTAAATGCCTTAATTAACCGATAAATGTTAAATAATCAAATATTTGGGCCTCTTTTGTTTCTACTTTTTATTTTTCAATCTTGCGTGTTGTAGAAATTTAAGCAAAATTATAATAAACTTGTAACGACCCAAACCCGCTCCGGAGAGTAGGCCGAAACGTCATAATCATGGTGTCATATCAAAGCATAATAAAGGCATAAAGTCATAAATGATAACATAGAACAAAGTGGAAAGCCGGAATCAAACATCGGCTCCCGATTATGAGATCAACATGAATAACGTAAAAGAAGTCCAAAGGACTAAAACATGTGTCCAAGATAGTATAGCACATCAAAGTGTCTGCGATAAAAAGAAAGGAAGCTAAATGGTCACTTCCTAAGCACACACTCTCTCAAGCCCAATCTCCCTCTAGATACCTGCCGTATAAGAAAGAGAAAGAAATACGGCTGAGCATAACGCTCAGTGAACGGATATAATAACAATGTAAGTAATAAGTATGAATCCTGGATAATAAGTATAAAGCAGCGGAAAGATCATGAGTGTCATGAGGAAACCTGGAGAATACGTCATGAAGGAAATAGGAAATAAACATGTAAAACATGGTAACGTGAAGTCAAAGATGTCATGAGATATCATGGATAGTATAAACATAAATAATAAGGAATGCCCACGAGCTCATATAATCATACATGTCATAATAATAATGTCGTGAATACATGCATATAATAGAGGGGCTGCCTCAACATGTAATAGAGGGGTGACCTCTTATAATAATATGGGTGGAGGGATCAGCTCCAATGTGATGGGATGTAGAGCACACACCAACCAATCACCATGAACGTGTAAACATGTAAACTAGGATGCACCCATACGCCCCTGAATAATAATGGCCAAACATGAAATATAATCTGGTAACATGAAAAGGGACGCCGCGTGAAATCACTCTCAACGCGAAAGAGTCGTGACACAGGTGCCTCATGTGTCACGGTCATGGTACCTCCATGACTAGGTGGTAAGTCATGTAAATCATGGTCATGCGTATATATAGCTCGGGCAATAGAATAAGTCTTGAAATCAAACATGTAAAGGATCATGGCAAAAGACATAAAAATGGGGAAGCATAGCAGTTCTGGGGATGAATCATGAAAAGAAAGAATGTCCTTACTGAAAGGACGGAATATCCGTACCTTATGTCCAGCAGTAATGGAAAGAGAAGGATAAGGGATGGAAGCTACTCCTGCTTAATGCGATCTACATGTTAAAGGACATATATAAGTTACTTGTTCATGATTAAGGTTACTTTCCATTTTTTTGTAACTTTCTTGTTATATTGGGTACTTTCCAAAAATAGCAGCTTCTATTTATAGTAAGTTTCCAAAAATAGACTTTTCTTAATTAACTTTCCATAAATGATAACTTTCCTGATTTAATAAGTTTCCATAATTAAACTTTCCAAAAATAGCAGGTTTCTATATATAGTAAGTTTCCATAAATAGCATGTTTCTATAAATAGCAGGTTTCTATAAATAGCAGGTTTCTATAAATAGCAGGTTTCTATAAATAGCAGGTTTCTATAAATAGCAGGTTTCTATAAATAGCAGGTTTCTATAAATAGCAGGTTTCTATAAATAGCAGGTTTCTATAATTAAACTGAAATTTATTTAAGCTTTTATAGATTTTCTTGCATTAGGGGTATTTTGGTAATTTTACACTTATTGAAATTTTTAGGTTTTACAAAGACACTTAGTGAGGAACAAATCATGTATGTTTTAGGTATATGCACTCTAAAGTGTGGCACTAAAGACAACAACCTAAATAAAAAATGATGAATGCTTAAGACATGAAAATGTTTAGGAACCAATGATAAGATTCGACCGACACATGCTTAAGGGCTAAGACTCGATCAACACGTTCCTTATGGTATCATTATCTAACCAAGATAATGGTGTGGATTTAAATAGACTAATGGTTGTATTGAGAGAATCCTTAATCCTCAAGGTTTCTTTGTTAAGCATTATTGTTAGATATGAGTAAAAGACTCGGTCACCCCGTTTATTTATTGTTTATAATAGTTCGTAGTTTAATAGTTAATCGTATGTCTTTTGGTTTTAAGCCGGGTACTAATACCTGGTATTTTGTAAAAACTATATAAGCCTCTTCCAACTTTGGAAGAGGCAAGCTAGTCATAATTTCATTTCATTTAAACACACTGTTCTCTCGTCTAGAGAATATCTCTCCATGTGTTTATCTCACTAGAAACTAGCGAAAACCACTCGAATCCATCACCCTTGTTATGGATTTTAAACGATCCTATACAATTGTTATCAGAGCCTGTTGATTCGTGATTGGAATGTTGTGTGGTTATATATCAAATTCGTGGCTTATTTTGAATAATAAAAAACCACGGCTCATCTTTTGATTTTGGGCTTTAATGTTTGTTAATCTTGCTCTCTACTTGTTCTACACATCAAAAGGTTAGATTTAACAATTTCAAGTGGGATATCAAGCTCCAAGTTCGATTTTTATAGGATATTTGATTGATGTTCTTCCGTGGAGGGTTCATCGTTTTTATGATCCACAGAAGAAATACAAGTTATTGGAAGGTTAATCTTCATACACCATCTTTAGAATTGCATGATAGAGCTTGATTCGTGTTAAAAAGATAATATGGCTGATTTTGCTTAAATTCGTTCAAGTGGTTCTTCGGAGAGTTGATAAAAATCATTGTTCTTCACTTGCGAGTTTGACAAGGTAGGGACCAAATCGGAATTTAGGAAAAAAGTCAAAGGCGAGTGCAAAAGTCAAAGGCGAGTTGCTTAATTTTAATAATTAATATTCGGCCGAGCGTTTTGTTTAGATTTGGTGGCTGAGTTGCTTGTCGCATGGCGGTTTACACAGGATAGTGGCGAGTTTGCTTGAAAATATTATAGTCCGAACGAGTTGGTAAAAATGTACGGCGAGTTGCAAAACACACGGCGGAGTTGCTAATATTATAGGCAACTAAAAGGAGAGTTTGCTCCCTGTGGCGAGTTACTTAGTAATTATGTGGGCACGAGTTGTTGCTCATGTCGATTAGCTTAGTTTATTTGCAGCCGAGTTTGCTCATGCAAGTTGATTATTTATAATCAGGCGAGTGTAACAAAACTAGGCAGCGAGTTACTTCAAAACCACATGCGGTTTTGCCAAGTAAGATCTTGGCGCGAGTTGGCCTGTTAGGAGCGTATGCTCAATCAATAGGGAGGCGGTGATTTTTTCAAAGCGGCGGTTTGAATAGAAACATATACCAGCGGTTTGTATTCAAAAAAAAAGTATCACAGACGAAACCGTCTTTTAGCGACACTTGTTTTGGCGGAAAAATTAATATTTTTGTAAGGAATCTTTTTTCTATAGCCTTTTTAACTTATTTTTACATCAAATTCAAATTTGTAATAGGAAAAAATTATTCGGTCGACACCTTATTTAGCGACACTTTTTTGGGCGGGAAAAATTAAGTAAAATATATTTTTTCTTTAGCCTTTTTAACTTATTTTTACACCAAATTTAGATTTTGGTAATAGGGTAAAATTTATTTATTTTATATATAATCCAACTGCGCAAAATTTCAAACAAATCAACAAACCAAATACCACAACCAATTATTCATTTACGGTTTTTTCTATTGATTTTGTAAAATCCCGGTAAACTTCTTATCGGTTTAAATCTTAGACTTGTAAAATCCCGTGAACGTCATTGCATTCAAACCAATACATTCAAGCTGTCTAAAATGTCAGAAGATATTTGTAATGCCGTTGCCGATACTCGCCCACCATGCTATGAACAGAACAGACTTTGAATCTTGCAACACTGCATCGTCTGTATTGTCTGGGAAAAAGATAATGGAGAGAACATTATAAATCGATTACTGAATGTCATTCAAATTGGAACGTTCATACAAACTTCCTGCTGAAGATGCTGAAGAAACTGATGGTGCACTTCAACTATGTCCAGAACGTGCTCGGAGATCTTTACATACCTTTCGCTAAAGAAAAGGAAAGGTATATAAGCTGACATTCTAGCTACGAATATCTTTCGTTCAAGGGTATAGCCAAAAGAACATCACACACTCATCAACCATTACACTGACGCCAAAGTAACATTTTGACAATGTGAAGAAGATTCTGGAAGGTTCAGAGTTAACTAAAGGATGACAGGGAATCCAATTAATACGATAATTTGAACGCTTCCGCAAATCAAAGGAGAGACCATTCATTTTTACTATGTTAGGTTTTCGAAGCCATTAACGCCATGAGAAACATCAAGATACCATGTCCCAGAATGCGTCTTAATACTCCTAAATTTGTGAACAACATGTTCCTTAATGGAGCATATTCCTAACCCTAAGTCAAACTAAACAGAGGTTTAAAAGATTCTAACTTTGATCAGTAGTATGCCTACTTGAAGCAACATGAGGTAACATGCAAATGATAGACAAATGATTAGGAAAGGTTCATTCAACCTACTTATGACCCTTGAGCCACTAAGTGTCTAATCATCAAATCAGAAGTATCCAACAAAATTCATCTAAGACTCCACAATCCTCAAATTAACCAACAATTGTTGATAACTGACAAATGGACACAGAAGCACTCAAACGGATATCTTGATTGAAAGCCTACCAACACACTTTCCTCCTCAATCAATCATTCAAAGCACAGTCTACCTTCAAACGAACAATCAACTCCTAACTTTCCTCAACGCAATGAACAACTCTACATTTCAAGACGTTGTTTGTTCATATGCTCGAGGTAGATACAATCGAATAATCAGGAAGACATTTCAGAGGAACAATGCATATAGGAAAATGTTTAGCCCTGAAAGCTGGAGGTTCGAAACAAAGATGGCAATGTGAATCCTGGTCAAAGCTAAACCGTTAGTGTTACATTGCAAAGAGAATCGTCACCTAGCACGAGAATGTCCACAACCAAACGTCCTCATGATTCAGACTACTTCAAAGACAAGATGCTGCTCATGAATGCTTATGAGAATGGTGCTGTACTGGATGAAGAGCAGTTGTTGTTTCTTACAGGAGAACAGGTCACCAATTTTGATGACGATGTCTTTGAAGCTGATCAATGCGATGCATTCGCACTCTGGATGTTATGGAGGCTCCCGACACACAGACCATTTTCCATAGGGTAAATCTATCATTTAATATCCATACTACGATGAAGGCCGTGCCATCAAATGGCTCGAATACTCCGTTTGAGTTTTACAAGATCATTATACCTTTTGTATATCATATGATGAGGTATCATGAAGTACACGAGATGCAAAGCGATGTACAACACAACTACGTTCTTGACTCTGATGCTGACTATACGAGTGATAGTAATATTATTCCGTATGATCAGTATGTGGAAGATGATAAGTGCTAAATTGTATATATTAAATACCCGGGATTTTGCCAAATAAAAGCCAAATAATGCCAAAAGGATAGAAAAATGTGTGCTTTTGTGTCTATTGTGCAGGATTGGATATGTAAGGACAAAAGTGAGCAAAAAAAACAGTCAAAACCGACAAGAAACGGAAAAGACAAGTACAAGACAAGACAAGATGGGAAGCCAAATCAATCTCAAAAGCCGGATCAGCCCGATATAAGTCAAAGAAAGCCAAAATGAAAGTCAAAGGTCCAATAGTGACAAGTTTGCAAAGTTTAAGGGCTAATTTGGAAGTTTCTAAGTTCAAAGGACCAAAGTTGCAAAAGTTGAAAATTGATTTTTAAGAGGAAAAAGAAGAATGGAACTACAAGGGCCAGAGATGACAAGTTCTAAACTTCTTTTACACTACAAATGGTGGATATCAAACGCAGGGACCGAAGTTGCCAATACCTTATAGTTTCAAAACAAAGCACGGCTTAAAACTTCTATAACCGCTCCCAACCGATTTTCCCGCCCAAATACCCAAGCAAACTCAATCTTCCCCAAAACCTTCCCCGCTCCTCCACACTTAACACCACCTCGTATTAAAACTACCTCCACATCATTGCGCTTACGTGGCAGCACTTGATTGGTCCTAACACCTCATCGATCAAGATCAACGGTTAAAAATCAAACTCAAGAGATCCAACGGCTATAAATGAACAAGCTCTTATCCTCTCATCAATTCCCTCTATAAATAGAAGCTTAAACGTTCAGTTTGGGAGAGTTAGTTTTTAGGTTTCAGTTTTAATTTTGTAATTTTCTTTTAGTTACTGTTCATTTAGTAGAATTAAGTTCTTCTTAAATCTTTTCAATTCTAGTTTTACTACTTGTTACTTCTATTGTACTCTCCTTTCTTCATCAATAAAGCAAGTTTAATTGTGATTGTGTTTAAATTCTCATGTTTTAAGCCGTTTTTAAGCAATAAGCTTGTAATAAGCTCATTGTAGCTTATTTTGTTTTCTCTAATTCTCAATTTGTTCAAACTTTACTAAAATCTCTTTAATACTGCTTATTGTCTATTAGTGTTCAATATTTGTCATTTGAATTCAAATTGAATCATCTTTGGAAGCTTACGGAGTAATAAGCTAATTCCAGCTTATTGAGCTTATATCTTGTTGGTTTAGAGGCAAGGTGCCACTTTAGGATTGTGTTTTTAAGCCACTCATTCAACAAGAGTGGTTTGGTTCTGAGACTACATAAATCTCAGGTTTCATATTCTTAAGTTCATTTCAGCTTATTCATTTAGCTTATTTCAATACCTTTGTTTTTCCTTGTGCTGAATCCTGTTCAAATAGTTTAGTTAGTTTAGATACTCAAATACCTTAAGCTGTTTTAGTTAAAATCCATTTAGTTTTAATTCTTTTCAATTCTGTCATAGTAAGTAGGAAAGAGGCTAGCTGATAAAGTAGCTTATTTCTATAAATAAGCTGTAGGTTTAATAGTTAAAATAGCTTAATTAGGTTAATTAGAGTTTGAGTAGATAAAAGGTTTTAATAGTTTTAGCTTTAAAATAGATTCTAGATATAAAATAGTTTAGACAGTTTAGGTAAGCTAGTGTTTGGAATAAGGTACAATTGACTTTTAAAGTCAAATTCAGTTAGTGAATTTGCATAAGACAGTTGAGTTAAGAGTTATAATCAAGATTTAAAGTGAATTTGGAACTTAGTTTGTATAAATGCAGAGTTTAAGGCTCAAAATTCCTATCTAGCACCAGGGCACTTTAGAGAGTGAAGTAGTTTTAGCTTTAAGAGATTTACAGCTCTCTAGTGTTCCATATTGTTTAAAGCAGGCTTAGATACATGTATTTAGTAGGTTTAAAGAATTCTCTCCTCAAAGTTTAGCCTGCATTTATATATTGGTCAATTGCATCAGCAACAGCAGTTAAAACTGCTGTTGCTTATCATTTTTTTCTAGCCACTTTTTAGCCTTTATAATTAGGAATTAGAAGTTAGGATTAAGTATTTTGTTAGTACTCCATTAGTTAAATATGAATCATCATTTAGATTTCATTTTAAGCTTTTAAGTCTAGCTTATTTTTCCTGCAAAAGTAGTATAGCAGTGCATTAGAGTCTGGCTTATTTTCTTATTGATTTCTTATTTCTAGTTGTAATTTTTAGAAACTTTTTATCTAGGTTTGCTTAATAACCATAGGATAGCTTATTTCTGAAATTTCAGCTTTTAAGGATTAGAAATAAGTTTTTTTTAGCTTATTAGGAAAAGCTTAAGAACAGTTTAAGCTGAATTGTCACTTTTAGATAGCAAATTTCTAGTTAATCTTGTTAACACTTAGCTTATTTCTTTCTAGATATCCCTAGTATACATCTTAAGCTCTATTAAACATCTTTTAGTTTTAACTTTCATTTAGTATTAAGCTAGTAATAAGCCATAAACTAGAAACTATAGGAAACCCTTAGTTTCTGTAACAGTTTTAAAGAGCTTAGTTTTCTAGCTTATCTAGTTGTTAAAAGTCAAAAGTGCTTTTGTTAAAGTTGTAGTGTGTAAGCTCTAGTCCAACTTTGTAGTTTTAAGTTTTTGCTTATTTTCATTTTTTAAATAAGCCAAAAATAAGCCATATCGTAGGGTCTATTTGGTAATTTTTCAATAGTTAAGGGGTTCCCGTTTACATTAAAGTGTAAATTCTAGACAGTTACCCCGCCTACCCTGCTCTTTCTTTCTTTACAATTTCTACCCTGTTCTTTTTAGTTTAATAAAATAGTTTTAATATTTTCATAATTAGTTTTAATAAATTAGGGTTAGGTTTTTAATTGGCAAAATTAGGGTA